>OX596252.1:203186-346226 GCA_951394255.1 Polyploca ridens
TGTCCGCCACTACGTGTGATATTGATAAAAGTTCAGCTAGATTGAGAACTCACATGCGAGGATGCCACATACAACTGAACCAGTCCTGCCGCAAATCAACTCTAGTAAATTTCAGAGTTTTTCCCTGTAATTTATTAATAGCCATCGCGAAACAAACCATAATTAGGAACTGTTATCTTTTAAATTCAAACGGAAGGTGATTTGGGATCAATGGTATACGCGGCAAGAAGATTGTTTCTCGTCTGACAGAACCAGTAAATATTTTGGCCTCAATAACATTGCGGCGGAGAGCTGTTACTTGTAGTCTAGTTCCACAGCACAATTTTGGAGGCCTTATCTCTCTTTCTCTCTATAGTCTTTCCCTCATGTCTGAGGATCGTGGTCAGCATCGGGTTTGCTTCTAGAGCGGATGATCTGCCTCCACCGGTTTCTGTCCAACCCGTCGCTTACGACGGTGTAAAACTTGGAGGACGATGAGTCTTTTACTTGACCATCTAGTTGGTGAACGACCACGTAGTCGTTTTCCTTCCGTGTTCCCAACTATGATCAGTTTTTCCAAACTTTCATCGCCTTTGCGTACCATGTGGCCGAAATACGAAAGAATACGTTGGTGGCATATGGTGGACAATCGAGTTTTAATTTACAGTTGTGATAGGATTGATGCATTGTTGCGTTTAGCGGTCCAAGGTATTTTCAACATCCGTCTCCAGCACCACATCTCGAATGCATCAATCCTTTTTCTTTCTCCAGTACCTATAGTCCACGCTTCCACTCCATACATGAAAATGAGGAATACCAATGCTCGTATTAATCGGATCTTTGTTTTAAGGCGGCCCTCTGTGTCCGGCGCAACTTCAACGCAAGCATAGTCTAAAAGCTTGTTGTTTCATCCAACGTAATGTTTGACTGTGAAAAAAAAGAGACAGCATCAGAGCCGTCGGTTATCAGTCGGTAAACTCCGCTGATCACTCGCGGCCGCTTCGCTAGGTTGTCATTCATGATTTCGTATTCATAAAACTTGTTCCAGGAGTATACTTCTTATGAAAAAATCTTACAAGTTTGTGAAAAAAAAGTTAGTTATTTAGAATCTCCAATACATTTACAAGTCTGGTATCTAAATGTTTTCTCTACTTTTAAAATTTATAGGTACTTTAGATATGGCTAAAGTTCAGGTAAAATTTGAGCAAAAACGTTGTTTTTCGGAGGTTTTTACTGAATTTATTTCACACTTTTTTTTAATTTCGCCTAGATACACGGCTAGATATAGTGCACAAGATACTAATTTATTCAAAACATCTAACGAAAAATGTTTAACAACGCCATAATAAGTACAGAGGTTTTGTATGAAAAGTATGGCGACTTGAGTCCTCTTAATACCAATTCCTCTCTTTTTCCTCATGTTGTTTAGGTGAGTCATTGCATCCTATGCTATTTCAATACGCCAATACCATAAGCCAAAATAATAAAATTTGTAATTTTCACTCCAAAAATAAAGAACTTCATATACTAAATTTAATCCCCCTTTTCACTCCTTAAGGGTTCAAATTCCAACAACACCGATATTAGTTGCGTTAGTTTATAACCATAAGCTTAAATAATAAATTGAGTGTACTTCCATACACAAATTCATCCCCCTTTTTACCCTTTCGGCATCGGAATTATCAAAAACGTTGAGGCACATATAAATTAAATTTCAATCATCAGCCTAAACACAAAATTTGAAGGTCCTAACTTCGAAACTGATGGACTTTCATATAAACTTGCATCCCCTATTTTACCCCCTTAAGGAAGGAATATCCAAAAATCCTTCCTTAGTGGTTACCTACACTGTGTAATAATATATTAATTGACGTTTACTTTGAAACTGAACGACTTACATACATCCCATACCTTTTCACCCTGTCGGGGATGGAATTGTCAAAAAAGCTGAAACATGTATAAATTTATTTTCAATCGTCAGCCTAAATACAAAATTTGAAGATCCGAACTTCAAAACCGACGGACTTTCATACAAACTTTCATCCCTTATTTTACCCTGTTAGGGGTGGAATTTCCAAAAATCCTTCCTTAGTGGATGCCTACACCGTATAATAATATATTTAGTGAAGTTTACTTTGAAATTGAAGGACTTGCATACACAACTTCATCCCCCTTTTCCTCCCTTCGGTGGTGGAATTATCACAAACGCTGAGATAACTATATATTAATTTTCAATGGTCAGCCTAAACTCAAAATTTGAAGATCCTAACTTCAAAACTGACGAACTTGCATACAAACTTTCATCCCTTATTTTACCCCCTTAGGGGTGGAATTTCCAAAAATCCTTCCTTAGTGGATGCCTACGCCGTATAATAATACATTTTGTGAAGTTTACTTTGAAATTGAAGGACTTGCATACCCAACTTCATCCCACTTTTCCTCCCTTCGGTGGTGGAATTATCACAAACCCTGACATAACTACACATTAATTTTCAATCGTCAGCCTAAACACAAAATTTGAAGATCCTAACTTCAAAACTGACGGACTTGATACAAACTGTCATCCCCTATTTTACCCTCTTAGGGGTGGAATTTCCAAAAATCCTTCCTTAGTGGATGCCTCCACTGTATAAGGTATCTTTGTGCAAAATTTCAAATCTCTAGGTCCAGCGGTTTGGGCTGTGGGCTGATATATCAACAATCAGTTTATCATTTTATATATTAAGATACTCAGGTAACAATTTCAATACTTTTTGCAAGCGGCCAGACACAATTAAATATCACTGGAGTATGAGCGCAAGGTCACTATTGTAATACAAATAAGAAGTTAATAAAATACAAAAAAATAATAAAAGGATGCATTTTGTCCATCAGAAAATAAAGAAGGTCTGGCAGCCCTGGAATCATACAATAAAACAGATTGAGCAAGTTTTAGCGAACAAGCGAGAGACGTGTCGAGCGCGAGTACCTTCCTATCAAAGTATTGACAGCTCACTCCGATGCGTTGACTCCGAATAACTTTATACTAAGTTCCTGTTTGCAGGTACTTGTTTGGAAAGTGTATTTTCTTATCTTCTGCAAATACAGTTTGTTTCAATTTTTTCTTGTGCGTGTTTGTTTGTTAGCTGGCAACGTGAAGAGATTGCTTATATGAAACGAGGTAATAAAATAAAAGAATAATTATTTTCTAGAATACAACTACTTAAATAGTATACTTGTTATTCCAGAAACGCGTGTTGGAAAGCGAAACACGAGCCATACCTAGTATGAATATTAGTATAGCACCATTTATAGACATAAATATTTAAAGAATCTTATTCATGACAGTTTCTATAATAATATATTTTTTTATTTATCGAGTGATAAATATACCTTTACCTTTTACAGGTTTATGTTTTTCCTTCGACATAAAATAAATTGCGTGTCGTCGCCAGGTGCTACAACGTAGTAGTTCGTAGCACGTAGCTAAAAGCTTGAAGACGCGGAGACACTCGATAAAAGTCGAGCTTAAGTCAGACGGTGCTTTGAATCCAATTTGAACTTAATAAGATATTAAATGTCGTTTGATTCCATCTCCTGCATAATAGAATATGCTAAGTTATTCAAAGTGGAAGCGACTGCAGTCTTTAGCTGTATCTACACTATTTAAAACTGAAATTATTTAACGCTCTATTGCGTTGTTCCCACGAAGAGTGAAAATTTGTGTTCCTATGGATAGTAAGTTAGAGTTCCATGAGGAGATGCTATGCTGGTATTGAGCAGGGACCAGTGGTGTAGTACCGTTGTTACTGCTCTGGCCCAGTTCTCGGGATACAAAGTGTCCTATGTTTCTCTGCACGTGGTAATGTGATGTAATTGATGAGCTATAGCCTGAGTACTGGCCAAGTCCCGACGATAGGCTGCCTATCCATTGAAGTGAAGCGAGGCAGCGGAGCGGAGCGATGGAGTAATGCGGAGCGGAGTTTTGGACTGTATCTGTATCTTCACTAAAATCATATCATATATCTTGACAAAAATTTGGTTAAGTGGTGTTTGTAAGTTTGAATGTAGGAGGTAATGGCTGGAATTGCTGATCAGATTCTAAAAGTTCTTTCACAACAGGGAAGCTACATTATCTTCAAGTGCTACTGGCATACATTAATCCCAGAATGCGGGTGAAACCGCGAGGAACAGCTAGTCTTTCTATAAATGCAAAAGTGACTTTGTCTATATATTTGTTACCTCTTGACGCCTCAACAATTACTATATTATAGAGAAAACTTTTATCTCGGGAACACGGAAGAATCCACGGGGCAGAGGCTAGTAACGTATAAAATGGGCCTAATTCACATCAATTGTAATAACGAATAATGTTTAATAATTTACCCCTTCGTACGAGTGAAAAACGTATTACAATGGTATAAAAACATGATAACAAAAACGTTTTCGTGTCATAAAAAAGTATTGCAATAATTACTAACAATTAGAAGAAAGCACATTAATACTAAAACATAAATACCTCAGAGTCTGAAGACAAAGGTCTTCAATCAGTGCGTGTTGCCAGTGATGACATACGGGACAGAGACGTGGTCTTTTACTGCTGGCCGCATAAATAAGCTTAGAGTCACTCAGCGAGCTATGGAACGAGCTATGCTCGGAATTTCTCTACGTGACAGGGTCCGTAATGAGGACATTCGTAGGAGAACGAAAACGACGGACATAGCTCGTAGAGTTAGTAAGCTAAAGTGGCAATGGGCAGGCCACATCGCTCGAAGAGCCGATAACCGATGGGGAAGAAAGGTTCTCGAGTAGCGACCACGTATTGGAAAGCGCCGAGCGGGACGACCTCCCACCAGGTGGAGCGACGACCTGGTCAGAGTCGCTGGGCGCCGCTGGATGCAAGCGGCCCAGAACCGTTCGAAGTGGAAATCAATGGGGGAGGCCTATGTTCAAAATCAAAATCAAAATCAAAAATCAAAATCAAAAAGTCATTTATTCAGTTTAGGCCCTAGTAAGGCACTTATGAACGTTATGTACATACAGTTGAATTTACCACCGGTTCGGAATACACTTAAACTGAGAAGACTCCGGCAAGAAACTCAGCAAGGTTTTTTTTTTTGTGGAAGATCTTTTAATATTACAGCTTTTTTCCAAATACTTATACAATATATACATTATTATTTTATGCTTATTCGTACAATTGTCACTTAGCCAGGGGGATGCAAGTGCAGAGAGAAGCTACTACAACCATATATTCTTGTCTTCCACGTAATGAGCCGCCTTATAGTAGGCTTTGTCAATTAACCTCTGCTTTATGAAATCTTTGAATTTATCATAAGACATTTTAGTTACTTCGAGTGGGATTTTATTATAGAATCGAACGCAATTTCCGAGAAAAGACTTATTAGCTCTAGATAACCTGAATCTAGGTGTCACAATTTTATCTTTATTTCTTGTATTGAAGTTATGGCGGCTACTATTAATTTCAAATAAATTTAAGTTTTTACGGACAAACATAATATTTTCATAAATGTACTGTGACGGTAACGTTAAAATTTTAAATTCCTTGAATCGACTTCGTAGTGATTCGCGAGGACCCAAACAATAGATTGCGCGAATTGCACTTTTCTGCAGAATAAATATAGTTTCAAAGTCTGCAGCTGAGCCCCAACAGCCCATGGATGTTCAGCAGTGGACATCCATGGGCTGATATGATGATGACATTAATACTTGTCCGACAATCAGTGGCAGGCGGCGCGGCGGTGAACGACGAGTACAATCGCTAGTATGCGTTTATTCATATTTAAGTAAATAAGCGAAAACATAGTAACAATAAAATATAGATTAACCCCAAGGCCGGTCCTCCGCCCTTACAAAGGTTAATTATAACAGAATTCACTAATCATTTATGACATTTAAAGAACGGTCTTTCCTGTAGTGAGACGACCCCGGTCCGCCCGCGTGACGTCACGCCGGTGGCCACCGGCAAGAGGAGCGCGGGGCGGTCGGCTACTGTATAAGACTGAGGCTTTAGTAAAATAGCGTTTTGCCGAGCAAACAAGGCGTCCCCAACGCAATATCTTAATATATAAAATGATAAACTGATTGTTGATATATCAGCCCACAGCCCAAACCGCTGGACCTAGAGATTTGAAATTTTGCACAAAGATACCTTATATAGTGGAGGCATCCACTAAGGAAGGATTTTTGGAAATTCCACCCCTAAGAGGGTAAAATAGGGGATGACAGTTTGTATGCAAGTCCGTCAGTTTTAAAGTTAGGATCTTCAAATTTTGTGTTTAGGCTGACGATTGAAAATTAATTTGTAGTTATCTCAGCGTTTGTGATAATTCCACCACCGAAGGGAGGAAAAGGGGGATGAAGTTGGGTATTCAAGTCCTTCAATTTCAAAGTAAACTTCACTAAATGTATTATTATACGGTGTAGACATCCACTAAGGAAGGATTTTTGGAAATTCCACCCCTAAGGGGTTAAAATAAGGGATGAAAGTTTGTATGCAAGTTCGTCAGTTTTGAAGTTAGGATCTTCAAATTTTGTGTTTAGGCTGACGATTGAAAATTAATATATAGTTATCTCAGCGTTTGTGGTAATTCCACCACCGAAAGGAGGAAAAGGGGGATGAAGTTGTGTATTGCAAGTCCTTCAATTTTAAAGTAAACTTCACTAAATGTTTTATTATACGGTGTAGACATCCACTAAGGAAGGATTTTTGGAAATTCCACCCCTAAGGGGGTAAAATAAGGGATGAAATTTTGTATGCAAGTCCGTCAGTTTTGAAGTTAGGATCTTCAAATTTTGTGTTTAGGCTGACGACTGAAAATTAATGTATAGTTATCTCAGCGTTTGTGATAATTCCATCATCGAAGGGAGGAAAAGGGGGATGAAGTTGTGTATGCAAGTCCTTCAATTTCAAAGTAAACTTCACTAAATGTATTATTATACGGTGTAGGCAACCACTAAGAAAGGATTTTTGGTAATTCCACCCCTAAGAGGGTAATCTTAATAATAATCTTAATGTATAAAATGATAAACTGATTGTTGATATATCAACGCACAGCCCAAACCGCTGGATCTAGAGATTTGAAATTTTGCACAAAGATACCTTGTATAGTGGAGGTATCCACTAAGGAAGGATTTTTGGACATTCCACCCCTAAGGGTGTAAAATAAGGGATGAAAGTTTGTATGCAAGTCCGTCAGTTTTGAAGTTAGGATCTTCAAATTTTGTGTTTAGGCTGACGATTGAAAATTAATGTATAGTTATCTCAGCGTTTGTAATAATCCCACCACCGAAGGGAGGAAAAGGGGCTGAAGTTGTGTATACAAGTCCTTCAATTTCAAAGTAAACTTCACTGAATGTACTATTATACGGTGTAGGCATCCACTAAGGAAGGATTTTTGGAAATTCCACCCCTAACAGGGTAAACTAAGGGATGAAAGTTTGTATGCACGTCCGTCAGTTTTGAAGTTAGGAAATTCAAATTCTGTGTTTAGGCTGACGATTTAAAATTAATGTATAGTTATCTCAGCGTTTGTAATAATTCCACCACCGAAGGGAGGAAAAGGGGGATGAAATTGTGTATTCAAGTCCTTCAATTTCAAAGTAAACTTCACTAAATGTATTATTATACGGTGTAGACATCCACTACGGAAGGATTTTTGGACATTCCACCCCTAAGGGTGTAAAATAAGGGATGAAAGTTTGTATGCAAGTCCGTCAGTTTTGAAGTTAGGATCTTCAAATTTTGTGTTTAGGCTGACGTTTGAAAATTAATATATAGTTATCTCAGCGTTTGTAATAATTCCACCACCGAAGGGAGGAAAAGGGGGATGAAGTTGTGCATGCAAGTCCTTCGATTTCAAAGTAAACTTCACTAAATATATTATTATACGATGTATCATCCACTAAGGAAGGATTTTTGGAAACTCCACCCCTAACAGGGTAAAATAAGGGATGAAAGTTTGTATGCAAGTCCGTCACTTTTGAAGTTAGGATCTTCAAATTTTGTGTTTAGGCTGACGATTGAAAATTAATATATAGTTATCTCAGCGTTTGTGGTAATTCCACCACCGAAAGGAGGAAAAGGGGGATGAAGTTGTGTATTGCAAGTCCTTCAATTTTAAAGTAAACTTCATTAAATGTATTATTATACGGTGTAGACATCCACTAAGGAAGGATTTTTGGAAATTCCACCCCTAAGGGGGTAAAATAAGGGATGAAAGTTTGTATGCAAGTCCGTCAGTTTTGAAGTTAGGATCTTCAAATTATGTGTTTAGGCTGACGATTGAAAATTAATGTATAGTTATCTCAGCGTTTGTGATAATTCCACCATCGAAGGGAGGAAAAGGGGGATGAAGTTGTGTATGCAAGTCCTTCAATTTCAAAGTAAACTTCACTAAATGTATTATTATACGGTGTAGGCAACCACTAAGGAAGGATTTTTGGTATGTCCACCCCTAAGAGGGTAATCTTAATAATAATCTTAATGTATAAAATGATAAACTGATTGTTGATATATCAACGCACAGCCCAAACCGCTGGATCTAGAGATTTGAAATTTTGCAAAAAGATACCTTGTATAGTGGAGGTATCCACTAAAGAAGGATTTTTGGAAATTCCACCCCTAAAAGGGTAAAATAGGGGATGACAGTTTGTATGCAAGTCCGTCAGTTTTTAAGTTAGGATCTTAAAATTTTGTGTTTAGGCTGACGATTAAAAATTAATGTATAGTTATCTCAGCGTTTGTAATAATCCCACCACCGAAGGGAGGAAAAGGGGCTGAAGTTGTGTATACAAGTCCTTCAATTTCAAAGTAAACTTCACTGAATGTACTATTATACGGTGTAGGCATCCACTAAGGAAGGATTTTTGGAAATTCCACCCCTAACAGGGTAAACTAAGGGATGAAAGTTTGTATGCACGTCCGTCAGTTTTGAAGTTAGGATCTTCAAATTTTGTGTTTAGGCTGACGATTGAAAATTAATGTATAGTTATCTCAGCGTTGGTGATTATTCCACCGCCGAAGGGAGGAAAAGGGGGATGAAGTTGTGTATGCAAGTCCTTCAATTTCAAAGTAAAGTTCACTAAATTTAATATTATACAGTGGAGGCATCCACTAAGGAAGGATTTTTGGAAATTCCACCCCTAAGAGGGTAAAATAGGGGATGACAGTTTGTATGCAAGTCCGTCAGTTTTAAAGTTAGGATCTTCAAATTTTGTGTTTAGACTGACGACTGACTGAAATTAATGTGTTATTATCTCAGCTTTTTTGACAATTCCACCCCCGACAGGGTGAAAAGGTATGGGATGTATGTAAATCATTCAGTTTCAAGGTAAACGTCACTTAATATATTATTAAACAGTGTAGGCAACCACTAAGGATTTTTGGATATTCCATCCTTAAGGGGGTAAAATAGGGGATGCAAGTTTATATGAAAGTCCATCAGTTTCGAAGTTAAAATTAATTTATATGTGCCTCAACGTTTTTGATAATTCCGATCCCGAAAGGGTAAAAAGGGGGATGAATTTGTATATGGAAGTACACTAAATTTATTATTTAAGCTTATGGTTATAAACTAACGCAACGAATATCGGTATTGTTGGAATTTGAAACCTTAAGGAGTGAAAATGGGGATTAAATTTAGTATATGAAGTTCTTTATTTTCGGAGTGAAAATTTCAAAATTTATTATTTCGGTATATGGTATTGGCGTATTGAAATGACTCACCTAAACAACATCAGGAAAAAGAGAGGAATCGGTATTAAAACAAAGATCCGGTTAATACGAGCATTGGTATTCCTCATTTTCATGTATGGAGTGGAAGCGTGGACTATACTGGCCCGAGAAAGAAAAAGGATTGATGCATTCGAGATGTGGTGCTGGAGACGGATGTTGGAAATACCTTGGAGCGCTAAACGCAACAATGCATCAATCCTATCGCAGCTCCAAATTAAAACACGATTGTTCACCATATGCCACCAACGTATTTTTTCGTATTTCGGCCACATGGTGCGCAAAGGCGATGAAAGTTTGGAAATCTGATCATAGTTGGGAACACGGAAGGAAAACGACTACGTGGTCGTTCACCAACAAGATGGTCCGATCAAGTAAAAGACTCATCGTCCATCGCCGCAATGTTATTGAGGCCAAAATATTTACTGGTTCTGCCAGAGGAGAAACAGTATTCTTGCTGCGTATACCATTGATCCCAAATTACCTTCCGTTTGAATTTAAAAGATAACAGTTCCTAATTAAGGTTTGTAGTCACAAGGAAAAACTCTGAAATTTGCTAGAGTTGATTTGCGGCAGGACTGTTTCAGTTTAATGTAGCATCCTCGCATATGAGCTCTTAATCTAGGTGAACTTTTGTCAATATCACACGTAGTGGCGGACAATAGCCATGAACAAAGGTCTATATTGTTACAATGATTCATATCTAGAAAAAAGAAATAATCTACGCGGACGAAGTCGCGGGCTATAAAGCTAGTTTAATATAAATTAATTTATTTTGAACTATGGTTTTATCTTCATAGGAGTGACTTAAGTAGTCCTAATGCTAGGGCTTCACCTGCGTGACGCTTAACGTCAAATTATCGGAACATTTAACGTTAACTAAATTATGCACTAAACTATGCACTAAATGGGTGGCCACACTATTATTTAATTTGAGCTATATCCTAACATTTAACGACATTAATAATAATATTGTATTGTAACAATATTGAAGTGTCTGTCAGTGCTTATCAGTAGAACACTCTAAAAGCTCGAAACAAGCGCTTCGCGCCTCGTAAGATAACACCAAAGGAAAGCTTTTGTAAAAATTCAAAAAGGGTGTTAAGAGATTTCTGCAGGGTCGGCAACGCGCGAGTGACACCCCTGGTGTTGCAAGCGTCCATAGGCTGCGGTAACCGCTTACCATCAGGCGGGCCGTATGCTTGTTTGCTACCTAAGTTGTATAAAAAAAAAAAATGCTAATAAATATTACTTCTTGTTTTACTGAAACCCATTTTTACGAGTACTTTCACAAAAACTTTATTTGACTACTTGAAATTGCGATGTTTTATTAAAATAGTCACATGCTCTGGCATTTGCTCCACTATTATGGGCTATGATATATACGTGCCTCGAGGTAACGATGCGCGTCGTATAAATGCGCTACGAATGCTACAATACATTCATTTTTTAACGCTACGCCACTGCCCCGTAGAGATACTGAGGCGTGCTAAGAGACTAATCGTTTAAAATTATTTCTGAAGATGTTTTATCGAATTTGTATCTAGAGGAGACATTGCTTATTATAAAGCAAGTATCAAAACAGAGTAGAAAATAAGGAGTGATACCCAAGTGTTATGTGACGTCATGTAACTCAGGGGCCGCGGCGCGGCATCAAACATTCCATCCCTCCAAAGCGAGTGTCTCACAAGAGGAATTCATCATTTTGGTTGTTTGTTTATATTCAAAACGGAGAGCAGTTGCATTAGTAAGAATAATCTGAAATTCCACACGTCTGATCTATGATCACGTATATAAGAGGTTGTCGGTCCGTTGGCCTGAAAATATGTTTTCAATACATTTTATACAGTAACAGTAGATCGAAGACAGCCATCTTACCTACCAGGCCTACTGGCCCACTCATAATATGAGTAAGTTAAGTTGAATATCATTCAACTTGTATTGTAGTTGCCATGAGTAGTCGAAGCGTCTCTCGTCTGTAGTACCTAGTGTAGATACTTACTTGCTTATAGAAGGACTGCAGTTATATTAGGATACTTTAAATATTAAACGATATAGATATATCAATTTGCCTTTTAGTAAGTACATCGTGTTTAATTCCAATAGAGTTCAATCAACGCTCTCGAAGCGAGTAATCCGTCGCAATCGCAACGCAAGCAAAAAACGCAAATAGCCCCCGAATATAGGTCGCAACGCTTCGCGCTCGAGTTGTTCCCTTAATTTTCATCGTTTAAAAGCAGCCCTCGTTGTTTATTTAGACATTTACATATACCATTTATTTCTATGAAACTCAGCAAAGTGAAATAAAAACTCACCATGCAGACTTTTACAAACTAATATATTTAAATAAATATTCTATTCGAAATTATAAAGTCTTTTGTCTGAAATAATATCAGCAAGTGGTACCCACACGCAAGGCTTTTATTTTTTATTCCACTAAGGTGGCAAACAAGCATACGAGCCGCCTGATAGTAAGCAGTTACCGTAGCCTATGGACGCTTGCAACACGAGGGGTATCACTCGCGCGTTGCCGACCCTGAAGAAATCTCGTCACACCCTTTTTGAAGAACCCCTATTTGTTGTATCTAGGGCTGTAGAAATCTATAGTGAAGTGATAGGTATACTATGTGATATAGTAGCGATAATTATGAGAAATACTCATTCGGCGGGCCTGCACCCGGCTGCCTCAGATGTCGTTACTAACTTGTTGGTGAGTTCAATTCATGTTCAGCCCAACGGAGATACGCCATCATTTTAATTAAATCCGCCATTAATAAAAATTGCTGTTAAAAATATTTTTAGCGAGCTTTACACGGAACTTTACGCAATAATAATAATAATAAATAATATAAATGCTATATTGAGGAGTACTCTGAAGGATGTGTTACGGGAATATCGATCCATGCCACATCAACTTAGACCTCGCATACCTCGTCTGCCTATGCATAATAGAAATAGGGCGCTGGTGTGTGCCCTAGATTCACTACTGGCAAGTTATTTTGACAGTAGTGAAAATCTTACCGATGCTCACTCTCTCCTGTACTGCGCGGCCGTTACGGCATGTCGCGTAGCTCGTGTCAAGTTCCCAAATACTGACGCAGCTACGCGACCGAAACCCGCCGTGCCAGAGGGATCAAAGGTGGGTTTATAGATCCTGGGAACGACCCTGTCAACCGGGTGGTGATGTGCAGCGGCCAGATGATGACGCCATGACTACATTCTGGCGTAATATCTGGTCGGTGCCCATCACCCACTCTGAGGGCGATTGGATCGGGAACGTCGAGCAAATGTGCGAACCAATACAAAACATGGAGGCCATTAGCATCGAGGCCCAAGATGTTGCCAGTGCAGTCCGTCCGTTGCCAAATTGGAAGGCACCGGGTCCGGACGGACTGCAAAATTTTTGGCTGAAATGGCTACGCAGTTCGCATACTTGCTTGGCGTCCCAGTTTCAATCAGCCTTAGAGTCAGGGTCGCTACCAGAATTTATGACTACAGGCATAACTCACCTGCTCCATAAGACCGGTAGTACCACGGATCCGAAAAACTATAGGCCGATCACATGCCTGCCTACAGTATACAAAACTCTTACATCCATTCTGAAAGCAAAGATTTCTAGACATGTTGTAAATAATTCAATACTGTCTGCTTCTCAGAATGGATGTAGGAGTGGGGCCCGTGGTACTAAGGAGCTTCTCCTCATTGATATGACCATCTGTCAGCACGTTCGCCGTAACCGAAGGGATCTGTCGACATGCTGGATAGATTACAAGAAGGCCTATGACTCTGTGCCGCATACATGGCTCATGAGGGTGCTGGAGTTGTATAAAATTAATACAACTCTATGCACCTTCTTGGCGTCATGTATGAGACAATGGAGAACGGTCCTTCTCTATCCGGGATCGCGACAGATCCTTGGTAATGGCGAACCAATAAAGATAGAGTGGGGCATCTTTCAGGGTGACAGTCTGAGCCCGCTGTGGTTTTGTCTGGCCCTTAACCCTCTAAGTACGCTCTTGGAGGGATCTGGGCTGGGCTTTCGGTTGCGTAGAGATGGTCAGGTTATATCCCACCTGCTTTACATGGACGACCTTAAGCTATTTGCCCCTACTGAACTTCAACTGACAGGTTTACTGATGGTCACTGAAACCTTCAGTAATTCTATCAGAATGGAGTTTGGTGTGGATAAATGTGCGGTCATCCATGCAAAACGGGGAAGGGTGGTGGAATCTGGAGGCATTCAGCTTTCGGATTTCACTCAACTGAGGTCACTCTCCGCAACCGAGACTTACAAATACTTGGGTATGTCACAGGCGTTAAACATCAACGTGGCTGACATGAAACAATCGTTGCGGGAACGCTTCTTGGGACGCCTGAAAAAAGTTCTAAAAAGTCTTTTATCAGGCGGAAACAAGGTGCGTGCCTACAACGGTTGGGTCATGCCGGTCTTGATGTACTCCTTTGGCATACTCAAGTGGACTCAGACTGAATTGGACACCCTGGATAGATCAGTCCGTACATTGCTAACTACATATCGTATGCATCACCCACGATCCTCGGTGATGAGGTTATATATCCCGCGGAAATGTGGTGGTCGTGGCTTTTTAAATGCTAAGACTCTACATAACCGCGAGGTATATAACCTTAGGGAGTATTTTCTCCATGCCGGCGGGGGGATGCATATGGATGTAGTAGCAGTGGACAATGGACTTACCCCTCTATCCTTAGCTAAACAGAACTGGCGCAGGCCTGTGGTGCTCACCGCAGATGACCGTAGGGCGGTATGGCAGAGCAAGGAACTGCATGGAAGGTTCTACCGGGCCCTTCACGGACCTGATGTAGACTTCCCTGCGTCGGTGGCCTGGCTACGTTTCGGTGACCTCTTCGGGGAAACCGAAGGTTTTGTCTGTGCAATTACAGACGAAGTTGTGATGACGAACAACTACCGGAGATATATCCTCAGGGATGGCACCATTGACATATGTCGGGCATGTCATCGCCCTGGTGAATCCCTCAGGCATATCATCTCCGGCTGTTCGCGTCTCGCAAATGGCGAGTACTTGCACAGACACAACCAAGTAGCCAGGATAATCCACCAGCAACTTGCTCTGAGATACCGCCTTGTGGCATCTGAGGTACCGTACTATAGGTATGTTCCTGAGCCAGTTCTCGAAGATGGTCATATCACATTGTACTGGGACCGATCTATCATCACTGACAGGACTATTGTAGCCAATAGACCTGACATTGTGTTGATAGATCGCCTGGAGCGTCGTGCAATGATTGTTGACGTCGCTATTCCCCATGACGAGAACCTTGTGAAAACTGAGAAAGATAAGGAATGTAAATATCTTGATCTAGTTCACGAGGTTGTCGACATGTGGGATATCGACGTGGCAACCATTGTTCCGATAGTCGTTTCCGCCCATGGCCTTATAGCCAAGAGCCTCGACAAACACCTCGAGAGGCTCGCGTTAGGCAGCTGGATCAAGGGCCAGATTCAAAAGGCAGTGCTCCTGGAAACGGCCCGCATTGTGAGAAAGTTCCTCAGCTTGGAGCCTTACCACCGGTAACTAGGACCCTGTTCCCGATACCGGTTGGATGCTGTGTGTTTTTTATATTTTTAAATGTATTTTATTTTTATAACTATATTTAAAAATGTAAATAATATGTACAAAAAAGGAAATAAATGGAATAATAATAATAATAATAATTCATTTATTTCAGGCTACTAGTGGCCCATAGATATATACCTTACAAACTAACATAAATATTATAGTACACTTAAGCCTATGTTAATAAACACTAAACTAAAACACTATGTCTTTGTGCGATCGTGTGGCACTTGTCCACGAAAGCGACGGAACACCACGTCCTGCGGCCAAAAGTCCTCTTCCATGACGAGGTGCAGAAAACATGTTGGAACTCGCACCACGAACGCCTTAAAGTTGACGTTGCGGCTTGATTCCAGCAGCTGCACCCTCAGCGTGTACTTGGTTTTTTGGCGCACGTACTCCACGATATCCTCCGCCGTAGTGGTGTAGTGAAGGCGGGAGATGTACACCGGAGTGTTCGGCTTTGCGGCACGTATGGTTGAGTTGGACTCCACCGGTCGCGTGCCGCAACGGTTCTTGTTGGTTGACCGGCGCTTTCTTTGCACCTTCACGAAACCGTCATCATCAGCCCTTTCAGGCGTGGGCTTCACAGAAGGCGCCAATGCTGTAGATGGCGGCGGCGGTGGCGCCGATGGGACAGCGGATCGGGTAGGCGGTGCGGCGCGAGCGCGGGCGGTGCGTAGAGGAGCCGCAGGAGCGGGAGCGGTAGCGGGGCAGCGGGGCGCGCTCAGTGTGCGCTCTGCTGACTCAGCGATCGATGGTGACGGCGAAGCCAAAACTGCTGACGCGAAGCTTGCCCCCGATAAATCGAGGCCCGCTCCGCGACGCGTATTGCTGTTCGATGCATTGGATGGTGACCCAGTTACCGATACTGTCTTACGCAACTCTATTACTTCATTGCGCAAATCAGCGACGGTAATTTGGGATGCATCCAACCTCTTCTGCACATCCACGAGGCTTGCCTTTAGAAAAACGATGTCTTTCAGCAGGCACGTTACGTCGACGTGGTCGAAAGTGACGGGAGGGAGCTTGTTCAGATCCTTCGCCACAAACGTAGGCACGTCGTCAGGATCGGTCTCCTTTAGCAGCGTGATGATGTCTTGGATGCTTTTCTTCGTCCCGTCACGCCGGCGGGACACCATCTTGTCTGTCTTGTTCAGCAGTTTGAACAAAAGTAGCTTAGAAGCTGCGATATCCTCTTCGCTGAAGTTCGTTGAACAGATCTGGATTGCGGAAACCTCGTCCATCACATCCAGCTTCTGCTGCAGGAACGCCAGTAACTCGTTCGCCACAAGTTGACTCATCGCGATTAAATATTACGAGCGACGGCTTGCGCCGCGCTACACGGTTTATAAGAGTCAGCAACACGTTCGCATCGAAACGCAGCCAAGGCGAGACTGTAACCTTATGTTCTTAATTAAGAGTACATACTCAAACAGTTTAATAACTCTCGTGGCTCTGAGGCCCGTGAAAAATTCTAGAAAATAATTTTAATAGTGCATTGTCTTTCTTTTCCATTGACGTGGTATCACACATTGGAACTTCAAAAGCGTCGTACTGTGCGCTTTCAAAGGAGCTTCCTACCGCTGTCGCTCAGGTTGTGGACACATATAGTTATATTCGTTCTTTATAAAACACAATTTATTTTTTATTTATTTTTTCCCTTGGAGTGTCGGCAAGTCGCTGGTGTGGGATGCCACATGTGTCGATACACTCGCGCCATCTCACTTACCGGCGACTTGTAAAGCTGCAGGGGCAGCTGCGGCCAGTGCGGAAAATTCAAAATTCAAAAAATATGCATCGATTGGACCCAACTATATTTTCGTACCTTTTGCGATCGAGACCATGGGACCGTGGGGGTCCGAAGCTCGCCGTTTTGCTCGCACCTTGTCATCAAAATTGATCGAGACCTCCGGAGACCAGCGGGCGAGGAGCTTTTTCCGCCAACGCGTCAGCTTGGCTATCCAAAGAGGAAACGCTGCCAGCCTTCTGGGAACCCTGCCGTTAATCGGAAGCAGCGGCAGGCTTGAGGAAATTTTCTATATATAGATTGTATTTTGTACATATTTGTTGTAAATAAAGGTTTCACTTATTTCTAGTATTTATGAGATAAAAAAAATCCATATAAAGTACATACTAAAAATCTCAATACTGCTTGTTATACATCAACGAAAAGATTAATTGCGCTAATTATTAAACATCATAAAAGAGGCTTAAGCAACAAGTTACAAGAATCTATTCACCTTTTTTAGGATTCCGTACCCTAAGGGTATCAAACGGGACCCTATTAGTGAGACTACACTGTCCATCCGTCCGTCCGTCCGTCTGTCTGTCTGTGGGCTGTATCTCATGAACGGTAGACAGTTGAAATTTTCAGAGAATATGTATTTCTATTGCCGCTATAACAACAAATAATAAAAATTAAATAATAGGGGGCGCCCATACAACAAACGTATTTTTTTTGGTATTTTGTTTCCATAGCACAATGAGTTAGTTTATATTGTACGGAACCCTCCGATTGCGAGTCCGACTCGCACTTGGCCGGTATTTTATTTAGTTTAGTGGTAAAAAAACAATGAAAACAATTGTTATTATAGTACGCGCGTGACTCGCGAGAACCAACAGGAATATGTAAACAGTTATTTTTAGGACAAACACTGGTCTACCCATCTTATTATTTTTCCAGATTACTTAATAAGTTCAGTGTGTTCTACTGGCGAGATAAGGTACTAAAAAGCCGCTGTGAATATAGTATGATCTGGTTTTGTATGAAAGCTAGGTGCAGCTGCGAGTTAGCCGATAGGCGTTACTTATTCATTTCGTTCCAGTTCCCAACGAGAACGGTGTATTTTTCTAAGCGGTTTTAATATATACGATACGCCTTGGATTTCTTTCGTAACATTCAATAATAAGTAAAAAAAATAAAAACATAGCTTCTTTAATATATAAATTATAGGTAAGATAGTGTATTAGTAGACTTATTTACTTAATAATACTTTGGACATAATAATATTAGAAAAATCATTAAAATATGGTTTTTAGAAAAACAGCTAACTCGATTAACTTACAATTATAAAAAAGCTAACAAATTAGGTTCATGTCTATTAGTATTAGTATTTGCCTTGAAGATTAAGCGGCGTTAGAGAGTATCTGTTTGATACGAGTTACTTACTCGTGAGTGGATTGATGTGGTGCGCCCCGCGCGCGCGCGCCGCGGCTGCGTGTGCCAACACTAATTAGGTTCTAGATAAACATTCGGATAATGTTTGATTTAATCGTTTAGTTTCACTGATATTAGTGTTGATTGAATGTCGGTTGGTTTATCGATAATTAGAGAAAACAGATTTAGATATTAAGACAGAGGATATTTTATTATCGTCGGATAATTGATAAATTAAGCAATTAAAAAAAAACTAAATAAAGCTAGTTGTATTCATAATTTCATCGTTTTTGATAAGCACACAAAACAAAGAAGAGTCCAGACTCTCAAGTGTTGTAAAAAATTGATAGGTGTCAGTCGCCAGAAACCTTCACTACAACTTTAGGTAAGGTAGCACGTATAGAAACGAAAATCCTAATCAATTGGACACAACAGTTTATGACGATATAACTGATATTTAAAATGAGAAGAATCCAATCACAAATAGTACATCACTAGCTCATAAAATAAGATTCATTCAATATGTTGATCGCACAGCTCTACGTAACTTTAATATAGGCGTGTGTACCGAGCGTGCGGTGTGTTCTAATTTACCAACAGAGATTTTCAATCAAAACAAATATCCGATTTCAATTTTCCTTTACTAACTAGTCGAGAGATTATCCGTTAAACAATGCGTTTTTTTGTACTATTTATTTAGTCCTTATTATCGTCAGGTCGTATCGCAGCAAATTTAAACGTATACCTACCTAAAGTAGAATCTGCACTTGCGAGAGTACTGAGAAATGTAGTCACGAAGCGGGGTAAGCGTTGTACAAACTCCTTGCAAGCACTTTATACCATACGATTTATTTATACAGCATCGAGTTCTTCAAGAGACTTTCGAAGAGATTTTTGCAGAGTCAGCAATGCGCGAGTAATACCCCTGCTTTTTTAAGCGCCTTTATGCTCGACGAACCCATTATCATTAGGCGAGGCTTGTACTTGTTTGTTGCCTTATGTGAGGATTATATAGTTTTAAAAACATTTATTTCATGGATTAAGTATATAGCAATTATGTTATAACTAATCCTCACAAAACATAATTTAGTTTTAAACTCAGAAACAGATAATTATTTCGATAATAAACATTTAAAACTTTGATGACAAATTACTTAAAGTTAAAACAATTCCTTACGAACTTTGCTTTTAATTCATTAGTACAATACTAGTCATAAAAAGCATTGCGTAGTACAATCAAGTCCTTGCTAATTACATTTAGGTACAAAATACAAGATTATTTGAAGGTTTTCAAAACTACACCTGACACAGCAGCGGGTGAAACCACAAGGAAAGCTAATTAGTATTTTTTATACCACTAAGGTAGTAAACAAACATACGACCCGCCTGATGGTAAGCGGTTCCGGAGCCTATGGATGCTTGCTTGGGGTATCACTCGCACGTTGCTGTCCCTGCAGAAATTTCTTCACACCTTTTTTTATGAAGAACCCCATTCTGTGCCCATTGGGAAAACCACGGTGGGGAACTCCTTCCACAGTCTGAAGGTCCGCGGTTTAAAATCAAAGATGGCAAGAGTTGCGATGGTAGAAGGTAGCCGTGAGCATCAGGTCAAACAATTGTTCAGAACACTGTCCGTTGTACAAGCGGTAGAACACACATAGATAAGGAGAATATGTATATTTAGAATAGAAACACTTGTCACTATTGGAGCTTTTTCCGCCAACGCGTCAGCTTGGCTATCCAAAGAGGAAACGCTGCCAGCTTTCTGGGAACCCTGCCGTTAATCGGAAGCAGCGGCAGGCTTGAGGAAATTTTCTATATATAGATTGTATTTTGTACATATTTGTTGTAAATAAAGATATTACAAACACTTGTCACGTCTAGGTATTATACACTACAGTAAGGGAACTTGCTAGATTTTATTTATTAGTTAATGCAAATCGCACGGTTTAAACTGCTTTTCCACTTCCAAAAGGACTCTCAGTGAACGGGTTAAATTTCATCATGAGAAAGTTAACAGGCAATCGAAGTTGAGTTGGCTTCTACTTTTTAAGAATTTAATGGCTGCCGCCTCTTCTAAATTGAAAAGATTCATTTTGAACAATAGTTTGCTTCTCGGGGTGGTCTGATTTAATGGGACAAGTTTAAACTTTCCAATGTGCCGTCCAATTTTAAAACTGTAGTTGCGATCGTAATGTACCGGGCCAGTTATTAAACCCACCTCATGGTCAGGTTGCCAACTCCTCTGGAAAATTATTCAGGTCGAGCTGCCGACCTCCGGGAACTACAGATACCCCCGGCTCAGAACATAGACACGCCGATCAATACAAATACAGACTCCGTTAAGTACTCAAAGCTTGTTAACTCTTTTCGAGAGGTTTTACTTGCGTTACATTTAATGGAAGCAAAACCTGCGCGGCACTGATGCATATTCTGTCTGTTACCACTGCGTCGGGATTAATTCTTAATCTTATGATATCACTAGCTATCCCCCGCGGCTTCAACCGCGTTCCTGTGGGATATATTATTTTCACGAGATGAAACGTATCCTATGTGTTAATCCAGAACATAATATATATGTGTGTTAAATTTCATCCTAATCTCAATACCTCCGTGAAAGAGTAACAAAGTCTTCACAATTCAAATCCATGATAGTAAGATAACATTAGTAGTTTTATTTGTGCATTTACTTGGTTAAATAAAAAACATTTAAAACATTACAGCCTGACTGTACAGTTATTTACGTGAGTGAACTCCTATGTTGCACATAAAACATAATGCAGCAAAGCGGCGAGCGGCGGCACAAATATAACTGAGCGGCTCACGGCGGCTAATGCGAGCCGACGTTGATACACGCTTTTCCACTCACCAGTGCTTTAACAACACTGCTTGCTGCTTGAGTGGCGTACCTACCATTGGATTACCAAGTTGATCTGCTGCCATTCGACAATACATACATAAATTGCAACATAAGCTGTGCAGGATTTAAGTACAGGAAGATCTTATGCCCGGCTATTTAAATGATAATAAAATCTGTATTTTAGAAGTAGCCCGCGCGAAAATATAAAAGATAATTGGACTGTTTTACAAAAACCTTAAACCGACTTCAAAGTACACTAAGCAGTAATCAAATCCTGATCTGATGGCAATGGGACCAAACGGGAAGCGTACCCTTTCAAATAAAAAAAGAATTTTCCAAATCGGTTAATAAATGACGGAGTTATGAGGTAACAAACATAAAAAAAAAAAAAAAAAAATACCTTCGATTTGAGAATCTCCTCCTTTTTTTGAAGTCGGTTAAAAATTAAAAGCCTTTGATTTTGACTGTTTTAACCTAACTTTTAGAATTAAGTGCGGTGTTTTAAATGAGGTAGAGCGTTTATTCGCTCAAAGAACAATTCGACTGGGGAAGTATCTCCACCTTACTGAGTCAAATAACTTTATGTTGTAAGTGAGGGGAAAGGGTTGGTAACACGTGAGTGTGTAGCAAGAGTCCATATGGCCAAGGTAACCGCTTACCATGAGGCGTGCTGACTTCATAGTATAAAAAGTGCCTTATTAAGTATTTGTAAGAAACTTAAGATAAGCAATTAATTATCATAAAACTCACGTTTTAGAACAATTTATTGACAATCACAGACTACCTTTAGTAATTAGTATTACACAGTTTCTTGATTGATTAAACTCGACTGACTACGCGACCGACTGGAAACATGGAGGACGCCGGGCGCGGTGAGTTTGTTTTTGACGTTTCGCGGCGATGTGTCTTTATATACGCGCGCGCGTTATATTATTTATTTTGTTAACTACCTTCTTCGAGCAAGTTCCGTAAACGTTATAGAATTAGCGTTCTTTGCACTATGCATTGCTCTATATGTTAGGTGTTTCTTAAGTCTTTATTGTAATTTTCTGCATAATGCATGGACGATAGACAAGTGCAAGCTGAGTCGACAAGCGCTGCAGTGTTCACTCGCGCTAGTACTCTACTAGGTACCTACTCGCTCGAGTGCGGCTCGATCCACTTAGCTCGCCCGCTGACACCTCGCGTCGCGCTCACACGGATATAGCGCATTGTTTCCCTGCATGTAAACGCTCTTTAATGCATTTTCAAATAAAATAATAAACTTGTGGATAAATCATCATGAATAAAAGTATTTCTTGCATTTCTTTTTCTTCTTCTCGGTCGGGCACTCTTGTCAGAGTGGTCGTGGTTGCAAAAGATGGTGTACATGGAGGGTCTTCAACGCCAATGTTCTCCTTTACTTGGGTTACTGCTTTTGCAATGCTTCTCCATTTATGGCGGTTCGTAGCGCTGCGAGAACACTGTACCATGGTAGATTGGGTTACCGTCCTGATAAGATCAGTCCAACGAGTGGGTGATCGGCCACGAGATCGTTTGCCTTCAACCTGACCCTGGACAACAAGTCTCTCCATCTAGTGTTCGTTTCTGGAGATGTGACCAAAGAACTTGAGAATTTGAAGCTGCACAGTCGACGAAAGCCTATCTGTTATTCGAAGCTCCTTGAGGATCGAGTTATTGGTACGAAAGGCCGTCCACGGAATTTTCAGGAGGCGTCTCCAACACCACATCTCCAGTGCGTCGATTTAGTGTGCATTTCTTTTTATCTTTAGTCAAATAATTTAGCGCTTTTTCTATAATAAAATTACCTTTTTAGTAATCTGAATTCATAACACGTCCCAAAACATTTAGATAAAAAAAAACTAAGAATTAACATTAAATATTTATATCGAGTTGAAGTTACCTACTACTATGTATGTAGGAAGCAGGCAATAATATGATTATAACATAATACATTATTCAGGCCCATTATTAGCATGCACAAATAGAGACTGAATATCCAATGAGTTTATTTAATTGAATGAAATCACGAATGTAGCCGTGCGTAGATACACTTATCGGATATCGAATATGCTGATAACCGAGTGTCCTTACCGGCGGGCCAATTTATATTCGATTCGATCACTCTGTTCATCATCAGATCATCGTGTTATGGTATCATTGATAAGCATCTTCTGCGGTATTGTTTCAGCACCGAGTCGGCGCGGTGCGGATATCCTGCATACGCAACTCATCCGCCGTATCCGCATGATCCGCGTCGCGCCCTGCGGAATTGAGAAATAAATAAATATCCTGGGACATTCCTCACATACGGTCATCTGATCCCAAACTTCCCAAACTTGTACTATGGAAACCAGATAACTGATATAATACATATACTACTTTTTTTTTGTAAATACATACTTGATATACATAATTACACTCAGACTCAGGGCATACAGACATGTTCATGCACACAAATACATGTCCTGTGTGGGAATCGAACCCACGACCTGCGGCGCGTAAGGTGAATCTTAACCAACTGCGCCAACTGGCCCGTTAAATAATACCGCACACGTGGTTTATAGCTCACATACGTACATAAAGTTATACAGTAACATCTCTACGCTGCACTGCGCCTCTCGTGACTTGGTCACTGCGCAGCTGCACTTGAAAGAGTCACGTAGCGATCGAAAATATTAGGTATCTCGATGAAATGGAAACATGAATTTGCTCCTTTTTAACCGACTTCACGAAAAGGAGGAGGTTCTCAATTCGGATGTTTATATATATTTTTTTTAATTTACAGATATTATTATAGTTTTTGTTTCAATCGTGACTATAGCAAAGTACAGTGGCGTAGCTAGGTTACCAAAGGCCCTTGGGCAATAAATAAACTAAGGCCCCAACTAAACTATTTAATTTATTTTTTATTTATTTTATGTAATTGCTACGCAATTTTAAGCGAATGCTTCGTCTGCTTCTTCTGTGTATATCTGTGTTCAATTTATAGTTTGTAAGTCAGAGTCCGAGGGCCCCCCTGAGCTTGGGGGTCCCGTCTAGCCCCTAGGTAGCTACGCCACTGGCAAAGTCTCGAATGAAGTTTAAATTAAATAAAAAATGTAAAGCCCATGTGTATGAAAATTCATTAAATAACATAAAGCAAAGGCTCTTAATTGTTGCCGCGGACCACTTGATGGTCGAGTGTTAGTGGTGCCCCAGCACGACGATGCCTTTTATACACGCTCGCAGTTCGCTGGATTACATTGTAGATACTCATAATTTTTTTATGAATTCACATTTTGTATTTTAGTTCATAAGCTCTATATACTACTGTCCCACTTATTAAATTCCACGAATGTTTTAAGCTATTTATGAATTCACGCTTATAAGTATGTATATAAGAGCTCTTATAGCTTATATGCACGCGGCGATGCGACTGTAGTCTCTGTTTTCTTTAATTTTGTGAAATCTATTTCTGCAACATTGCCATCTTTTGTCATCAACTTGGCACCATACTGGATCTTTTATTTTCTGTTCAAATAAAAACATTTCCCCAAACTTTTAATCTTAGAAAATCTGGCACGGAGCATTGTGTTTTGGACTGTTAACAAAATACAATTTACGATTTTGAAATGATAACTTTGCTATATCTGATAATAATTGCTTGATGTAGCTAATTTACACATAGTTTAGAGAGCTTCAAATAAGTATGACTAATTTCCTATTAGTAGGGCTCATGACGAGATTCAAGCTAGTCAGTACAACATTGGCTTATGTGATACGTGTCGTATTCATATGACGCTTTCCGCTGCAGTTTGTCACATGACGTGCTCACAGTCCGGAGTTTGTGGATCTAATTTGCATAGTATGTTGTGTTTTACACACTTCAAAATTTTAATGGAAACTTTTAGCAAGCGTGGCACACATTTGCTTCTAAATACAAATTCATCGCGCGGCTGTGTGTTGTTCTTTGAGTCTCGACCAAAAAATCATCCAAAAATACTATTTTCTCCATAATTTTATACGTTCGTTCATAAATAATATCTCAAATTGCTCGATCGTATTATGTGCTAACCAAAAACATTTATCAAAAATATTAATGGATTAAATAAGAGTATAAACATAAGGCAAATAAAGTAGTACGCAGACATGTCATATTCTGTACATTTTAATAATTCCCATAAGAAGCTTAGACCATCAACTAGCTTACCATATTAAAATTAATGTGTTCGTCTGACTTTGAGTGTGGTGGGAGTAAATAATTAAATTCTGTGCTCTAGCGTGTAGTACAAGCTGGTTGCGGTAATCCGGGCGGCACGGGGACCATTATCTGTTGCATTACGTAATTAGACTACACCCCACATACACTGCTGGCCGCATGAAATTCCTTTATAAAAACTTTGCGTTTGCAGTTTGGCATTACAAATATTTGAGTGCTGTTTGACTTTGAATATCTTTAAATGTTGAAGTAATTATGCTCAGCAAAGTTATTTTATATTTTTATATTCCTATTTTGAGTGTGTGATGTTCGATGTGGATTGAATTATTCATTCTTCAAATATGGATATAAAAATCCTGAAACGTGTAGGCCCCCATAAATATTTATCGCTGCATTTGGAACCTTCATTTGCTGTATATTATGTAGACGCCCGGAGTAATTATTGAATACATATGACGCTCAGCATCCTTTGTAAATCTGAAACTGGTTAATATTCAATCTCGAAGATAGGTCGTTATTCCCTCATCTCCATCATGTAACAGTATTCATGCACAATTAATTTTATGTCTAGAGGTATATCGAAAATTGATTCCCGTATCTTGTAAGCACCTACAGTTGTGTGTGGTTTCTACACGTCGTCGGGGCAAGTCTCGGGTCCCCGGTGAGGCAGACATATGAACTTATTGGATAGTTGCAAAGTGATCGATCAGTCTGTAGCGGGCCAGTTGATTTACAGCTCGCTGTGTGGCGTTACTTTGATTAAATATATCTAGCTACTCGATGAGATCCTATTGATATTGATTAGCTTATTCGGTGCACTTGATTTGAGCGGAATTATTATTACGATTAATTTTGATATTGATTGATTTTCAGGAAAGCTTTTGTCGTTTTGTTCTTGTTTCAATTAATTTATTTGTTCTGTACTTCTTCCAAGGGGCAACGTTAATTTTTTTTTTATTAGCTCAATTAGCACAACAGAGTTTTGCCCATTGGTTTCGGCAATAAGTCGCGCTTTTTGAGCTAATGAGGTTCCATGTATTCCATGTATGATAAAGGCCAGTTCTGGAAGAGACTTTAATATACAGTTTATTATACTCTGATGTCGTTTTATAAAATAATAGCTTATGACACTTTTAGCATAATAATTTATGTGAGACACTTCCAAAAGCCATAGGATAATGTGACATTCCACCTATAAATATAAGATTTATGGCGCCGTAAATTTGGATAATCCTCCACTAGTTTTGGCTATACATATAAGTCTGTGGTCGATATGTGGGACTTACTGAAAGATTCTGAAACTAGTCAAGTAGATTTGGCTCGAGAAAATATTCACTGATTTTTACTGACTCGCAAATGGGACGCACGTTCTATAAACAATATGAAAAAAAAATACATGAACTGCGAGTCCACTAGTGACTTTCAAGAGACTTCAGTTGGCATTTGGTGATGAAACCCCATCTCGTAGTAGGTAGGTATGTCATGATGTGTATTTATAGTTTAGTGAACTTAGATGTGAACGTGATTATCTTCATGGCTTGAAGTTTCTAGTAAATTAGGAAAGTAAATTTTACATTCATAAATACCCTACTAGGGCCTAAATTAAATAAATGGCTTTGACTTTGATAAAATATTTTCTACGTTTTCTTTGTATATTTCTTTGTAACTAGTATAATAATTTACACATAACTAAACAGTTTAACTATACCTATATTGTGTTTATAAAATCCCCTATTCTAAATCACTCAATCTTAACCGCTATCTCACACTAGATTGAGTGGTATGAGTGGGACGGGGATAAGAAACAATCACGTTGGATAACGGACAGAAGCCAAGAAGACGAATGTTCTCGGCGGGTATGGTAACCGTTGATTTGTTCCGCGGATCATTACTCTTGCTTTGTGGGGATTCCTTCATATCCCCTTATTTGTCTTTCTATAAGATCACGATTTTTTTGCTATTGTTGGCAATTTTCCGTATTTTTTTTGTGTATTGTTGCCATCGCGTCGTAACGACGACATAGACTTAATTCCGTAAACTCGTGACTCCCAACTGATTTTGCGCATTTGGTGTCATGGTGGTCAAACACAGGCCTACTCTGTACCTACTACTAATAGTATAAACAAACCCTAAGTAATATGTAACCATACATAGATAACACACACACACAAATTGAAAGCATACCTGATTTCATGTAGTATCATGAAAATTCCATGGTCTGTTTTTTCTAAAATAAAAAAGTAAAAAGCGTGTGCAAGTATGCGTCGCAACGCAGACGGGAGGCGCGGTGCGGGGTGCGGGCGGGTGAACGATGTCGGGGTGCAATATCACGCGCCATTAGACACCCTTTGATCGCAGAATAGGTGCCACTCATTTTAAGTTATTATTTTTTACAGTTGAAGAATGATATTTCAATAGCTTTGATCTTTACAGGTACTGTTTGAGCTAAACTGGAAATATGGCTTTGAATTTGACTTGAAATCATAAAATGATGTACTCGACTATCTAAAGAAACATGATGAAAAGGTCTATAGGTGTATATATATTTGTACTAGCTGTACCCCGCGGTTTCACTCGCATTTCCGGGATAAAAAGTAGCCTATGTCGTTCTCCATACCATAGGCTATCTGCAATAATCTGCATGCCAAATTTCATGATCCGTTGAATAGTTGAGACGTGAAGGCGTAACAAACAAACTCACTTTCGCATTTATAATAATTAGGATAAGAACCACAAAATGTAATTATAATCAGACCATAAAACGGCATTAAACAACTCGAGCCATGCGCTACGCTATGCAATTGTTATAATAATTTTGCTTTTCTTTTAGGTATTTAATTTATATCCAAACTTTTGAAATGCTGGAGAATGTTGTGTGATGTATAAGATTTTGTAAACAGAAAGACGTTGATTATATAAAAAAAAACATTGTAGAAATTTGTAGAGATAACTAACTGACTTGCAAGCCATGTTCACAGCCACTTTCTGACAATATTAGAATATTATTAGATTTCTGGTCTCATTTGTTTATTAATTAAATAAAAGCTTCAATGATAATGTATTCATTCAGAAATACTATAAAATGTATCGGATTTCCTATCCTACATTTCTGAAAAAAATAATAGAATTCCAGGAACTGCTATTCAATTTCCCCTTTCATTAGTTTACTTATCTGTTATTAGTATTTACACAGAGTAAACAGAGCGAGCAATAAGCGGATACAACGATGAAGGCCATCAATCCACGAATACTGCGGAATTGAGTTTGTTCCTCAAATAATATTTGTATCGGAAATCCATTAGCGGCGCGAGCGAGATATAACTAACAGTACATAAACGCACTTTTAACGAAATAACTGAAAAATACCTCTGTATATTATTATAGACAAAGGACCACCTACTATCTGATATAATGTGATATCTGCCGGAGGGCGCCATTCTCGCTCTTTTATATTGCACTAGTTTTTTGCCCGCGGCTTTGCTCGCGTAGACTATGAGATTTGTACGTTTTCGTAATCAACGCTAAGATGTTAATTTCGTGAAGATTCCTAATTGTTCTTGTGGACTCGGTGGCCGACGTGATGATGGGAGCGCGGCGCAGCGACGGCTGGTGGACGACCTCGCATCGTCAATCAATCAGTCAGCCAGGTCTTTACTTTTTAAATGAGTAATCTTAATCTTTTGATGATAATATTTTATGATCATTGATTTAACTTTTATATAAAGTCAGCCAAGTGCATGACTTAGTCTCACATGAGCACCGAGGGCCCTGATCTTCCTTGGACGTATATTTATAGGATTGGGCCATCACTGTTGTTAAAAACCGGACCGCATAATTTTCTAATCGCATGATATAATTAAACTAAAGGGAAACTACTTCTATAGCCTCACGGGCCCTGACGTCAAAGTATAACAATTACGCGAGTGAAATACGATCCGCAGCCAGCGCATCATGAGGCCGGCATTCGGCCGGTCTGTGTGCCTGCTGTATGTGTGTTAGTGTGCAGATGCAATGTTGATAGCGCGCTGTTTGTTCAGTGCCCCTCTACAACACTCGGCACGCGGCACAAGGCGCGGAGTGTCAACACTACTTTATGCCGCTGGGTAATAAGCGGTTGCAGCGCCCGTGCCGTGTTGACAATACTGCAATCGAGCTGAATTTATCTGTGGTTAAAAAAATATTTTTTCATTTAAAGAATCTCGTTGTTATAAAATCGATTTTGTGACATCAGTTAATTTTTTTACTTTTGATAGTCATTCCGATCCGGAACACAGGCAAGAGTGACCACAGACTTCTCTAAAAGCATTTTCAGGCTTTCACGCAGTTTGTTTATCGATAGTTTTTATTGACTTAAATTGTTTTGTCATTTCTGCCTTACCTTATGTCAAATTACTCTATAGACTCCTCTATTAACAGGCTACAAGCTAGGTACCAGTGGATGTGAAGCCATCAAGTAAGTATTATTTGGTTGTGACATAAAACAGTTTATTTTTATTTATTTACTAATAGCAGCTTAAGAGTTGAATAGCAAAATAGGTTTGGAGACAGAATCACAAAATCTCGTCGTCATATATCTATATATATAAAAATGAAACCCGTTTTCCGTTGTCACGACATAACATGAAAACGGCTTGACCGATTTGGCTTATTTTTTTTTGTAGTTTTCTAATACTCTGTACAAGGTTCTTACGGAAAAAAAATAAGAAAGTTGCGGAGAAAATTTTTAAATTTAAGAAAACTTAACGGTAGGGTAAGGTTGGGTATGATATCCCTCGAGTACGCGGGTGAAACCGCGGGGCGCAGCTAGTTTAATATAAACAATTAAACTTGAATCAATTTTACTTGGAGATTATTCTCAACTGTATGTCTCAGGAGGTTCGTTTATAAAATTGAAATCAAATGGTATGTAAATGACGCGGCGCCCGTCGCGTCGTTTCTTCTATGCGGAGTAGTGTGGAGCTGGCCTCGCGCCAGCTGCAGGCGTCTGTACGGGACCCAGTGTGCTCTTTGTATATGACATTATGATGACGTTGAATTTTATCCATTTAGATAAAATTCAACGTCATCATAATGTCATTTAAAGGCACTGAATTTATGCCTTATTCTTAATATTATTTTTATTCCTAAATATCGACGTTAAAAGACGTTCTAAAATATGACATCGACGCAAATATTCTGCAGCATTTCATTAAATAGCAGAACATCTCCCATTTATTTATGTGTAAGAATAGGTATAGGAAAGTATGGATTTATTCAAATAATTTAAGTTCCAGGAAAAAGAGAGGATTTTCCTTCTTCAGGCGAGACCTGTAAGTGTGTACTCTGGGATTGGCTTCCAATTGTTTGCATTGAGTGTTTGTACATAAATAAATCATACCTTTAGATACGAATTGTTGCAAATAGATTTGTCGTACATAAATTGGTACACAAATGTATTTGAATAGGGTTTATTTCAATAATTAAGCTTCTTCAGCATATGTATCTAATTAGATCATCACATAGTTATTGGCGTACTGCTGACAAAATTTATTGCAGTCGTTGGAATAACACCTTTGTAATTATAATAGAGTCACCGTTACTACGAAAGCTCCTTGCTACTCCCACTCCTCTCCCCACTTGCTGGCTTATTCAATTGTTTCTTTGTTACTAAAAGTTTAATAAGTATCATTAGGAAGAATTTAAACGCTCTCCTGAGTTTCAGGCAGTTTTCCTCAAATAAAGGTTCCTTACTTTGTACTTGCTTGTAAAAGGCCTCGATAGAAAAACAATTTGATTGAAAAGTTTTTCTTGATTTGAGAAAATTAAGTAAAATTTTGCGTCGGAGGTAAAAATTGGTGACGAAGGCTGGCGGAACAAATAATGTTCATTATTTGAGGACAATGTTTGCTACGATAAATTGATGTATTTCTGGGAAGTGTCGTAAACGAGTTCTTTCTAAACTTTTAACAATCGTCAAGTATGATTTAAGTTCAGAAGAGTACCTAAGATTGGAGATTTCTGAATGTGATAAAACCATTAAATGTAAAATTTAATAAGTTACGCTTTGCTCTGAATCTTTGCAAATAATAAAATATGTAGAAAATGGGTGCCGTCCTAGTTGCAGATGAATTCTTATACCCTTATAAAAAATTTTTTTTTTAAATACTCGTAAATAAATAGGTATAACTAATTTATAACTAACTTTTAATTATATGACGGAGCACGTGGTCTTTCGGTGATGCTACCATCTACAGAAGTGTCTCTTGGTAGGAGAGTTCACTATGAAAGTTCACAATAAAAGATCAATAATGAGGGGTGAATAAAATAATGCAACTGACAGGTTCGACACACAGGGAGCGCCATTTCACAGGGCGATGACTGCATAGCCTACTCTCGCTTCCCGGTATCCCGACTGCCCACGTGACATGTCATACGTCACGGTGTTCACTATAATAATTAACTACGAACTTATTTCAAACAACTTAGACTCCTCTATCGCATACTACGACATATAGATTTTCTTTACAATCTCGAAACATTCGTTTAATGAATATCCTTGTAATGTTTTTAAATTATTTAGTTAATTAATTAGTTTTACACAATCAGTGTGTAACTATAAACTAACAACCTGTTAACTGTAGGTACTCGCAACACTAATTCGAGTGTAACTTTACACCAAACAGTGATATAAACACCTATTAGCCGAAACACTGTCGGTTCCCGGATTAATCTGACGCTTTGTACTACCGGGTTCGCTTTTATTAGGGCACAATTTCACGAGTAAGTAGGGCCTAAGTTCCACTTGTTTTATATACATACATACATATGTTTGTACGGCATCACCTTATGTGAGTGAGTTAGATATAAGAAGTTCTTACCCTGATATACAGAGTGTAGCGCGTAAAAGCGCGCCGTCCAGTGCCACTAGTATAGCCGAAGAGAGTACAACCGTTACTGTCGCTCCTTAAGAGCTATACAAATGCAATAGTAATTAATTCTAGTAACTCTTAGTACCAACACTTGGAAATGGACGCTCCTGTGACTCCTCAAAAGTGTTTGCACCCAACATGAATAAAACATTTCAGTATAAGCTTCAAGTAACGCTTAAGTGTCACTAAAGGCTGTTTTATAGTTGTTTGGGAGTTCGACTTTATAGTTAAAGTTAGTTGAACGTCCGAACAATAGTGTTTTCAAGCACTCAAATCATTTTAAAATCGCTGAACATTTCTATTCTTGAAGCTTGAATATTCTGTAAAATAATCTAAATTTGTTAATCCGTGTGTCGCAGTGATACGGAAGGCTTCATTAAATTCAGTGCATCGGGTTCTGTGGAATTGTTTCATACTGTGCGGGCTCAAAGGAGTTTTCTTCCGCGGACGCTCAGATTGTGGAATGAGCACCCCGCCCGTAGTTTTCCCATTGGAGTACAGCATGGGGTTCTTCAAAAAGGGTGTGAAGGAGTTTCTTCAGGGTCGGCAACGCGCGAGTTATACCCCTGGTGTTGCAAGCGTCCATAGGCTACGGTAACTGCTTACTATCAGGCGGGCCGTATGCTTGTTTGCCACATTAGTGGGATACTAAAAAAAAAACTTTTTCGAACACATTTTCTATATTAAAATTTATTATGTTACATGTAGACATGATAATGATTTTTTAATATGAATAAAGCTTTATTTATTTTAATTTTTATATGTAAGTATGTCCTTATTACATTATTATTCATGTAGAGGGGTTGAGGTCAAAATCAGATTCGGAATACGTAAATCGTTGTTACTTTTGAATTGTTCAACCTTATTCCACCATCCCCATTTTTACACCGAACCACAAGACGCCGGGAAAATTTTCACCCGTACGTTGTTGACATACCGAATATACGGACTCAGCGTTTTGCATCCTCATTTTTAATGCGGACAGCAAGGGAGTGGAACTTGCTTCCGGCGTCTGTGTTTCCTGACGCTTACAATCTAGGTACTTTGAAGGCCAGAGTGAATAGGTTTCTTCTGGGTAAGCGTGTTTCATCTTAGGCTTCGTCATCGCCCCTTATGGGCGGGTCAGTGGCCAAACGCAAGCCCATCTAATTTAAAAAAAAAAAAAAAAAAAAAATTAAGAGATATTTTTTGTCAATTACGTGTGAATTCAATATTCTTTTTATACACGTAACTAGAGCATTACAAGTACTACATTAAGAAAATTAAGTTACTAAATACCAAGCCTTTCCGCCATTCAAAGGTTGCGCGGTGAGTCAAAGTGTCTACTCACTCGAAAAATCATCCGAATGTAATCTTATTACTGGCTCTATTTTGCTCGTACATATGTCGCCACTGTTTGCTCACGGACCCAAATTTCGTCGACCTGAATTGCAGATGTACTCAAACAAATTCAGAATTTCACTTAACCCTTAGTTACTCTCGCTAAAAAAACTCTCACAACTGCTCGCGTGGGGTCTGTCAGGCCCCAATTTTCAATCATCAAAAGAAACTATAAATTCTTGAAAAATCTGATAAGTTAGTAGTTAAAGTAATATCTTATACATATTTACTAAAACAATCAACATAGCTGAGAAAAATCCATTTTAATTAGGAACTACTTTCATCACTATAATTTTGGCATATCATGCTTTGATGCTCATTACATACGTAATTATGTCTTTTTTTTCGTTGAATCTGACAAGTGTGGTATCTACCACGAATTTAGCGTTGGTCAACTTTTGGAAAAGATATGGAGACGCCACCTTCTTCACTCTGCAGTATGACAAACGAAATTTACACAAAAAACTACCACGTTATTACTCGCGTGGGGTCTGTGAGACCCCAAATTGACTCTCCTGCTAAAACCGCTTTAGGCAGCGAAGTGCCCGTTACTAGTTTTGAAGGTCACTGCAATTTAGGAAGCTACCAGAAAACCCAAAAAGGTAGTTTCAAAAACTACATAAATAGGAATGTTGAAATACCCTCTGGGGCCCCACACGCGAGTAATTAAGGGTTAAATACTTTTTGTAAAATGTGAAAGAATTTCAAATACCTTATTAAATTTGTCTTTTTTTGAATATGTACGTAAGTATTCATTTGAAAAGAAGAAAGTGCTATTATGTTTTCTTAAAATGCATGAAATACTATTATTAGGTCTACAATTGTAAACTAATTAATAATGACAACTACAGCAAATGCCTCGCACTGTGCGTTATTGTGGAATAAAGTAAGCACTGCGCCGTGGTTTTCCCTAGGGAACTTATCCTATTTGACAGCACTGTTAATTAATTTACTTTGTTCGATTGGGCCGCCGGTACCAGCGCTATGACCATCATTTTCCTTTTCGTCATTACGTAATAAGACCCCTGAAGGGTCGCCATACTGGTACAAATGACCAGGAAATGTATGCCAGTATCTCCCGGTCTATATTACTTAAGTATCTTCTCTTTTTTTAATTTCTTTGTGTATATGTGTGTGTGTTTGAAGACGTCAAATATTTTTTCATGGCTTACTTTACAAACCTGTTTAAAGAATCCCACTCAAATCAAAACTTGTACTTTTGTTATAATGAAGGTGAATATTTGGTTACGGTGAATAAAAAATTTTGATGGAGGAAATGTAGATGTCAGATTTCCCCGAGGAGCTGACTTGAGGCGCCGCGCGGTGAGGCCTCCGCCCTTCTCCGCGCTACTCGCTCGCGTCCCGCGGGACACGGCGCGGGATTAGCTCTCGCTACTACACCTTATACAATATTACTACACTCATTACACTGTAGCACTTTGTTAGGCAACTGCTGCTAAAAATAACTTGGACTTTGCGCTTTGGGGTTACGAAAAAGGTATATATAGGATTAGTTTAGGGATTCTTCTGAATATGTTATTGCCGTTTAATGATAAAACTAGCATTCACACTATAACACTATAAACTATCTTACGTTATTATAATTTAGCCGATCATACACACAATATACTCTTATCTCCTGAAAAGTACTAAGAGTTAATTTTTATACTAGTTACCTAATCGTATAAATTATAAAGTCGAGATGTTCTAATTGTTAAATTGATAATAATCTTAAAATGGTCTGAATTCGCAAAGGAATGGAAATTCTCGGTACTCCTCAAATTGTTGGCCTTAATTGCTACTCTAAAGTTTTATCTCGTAATTCTCGGATAATAAACACAAGCCGGTTAATCTGAATCGGTATGTCGCTTGACATTTTAAGCTGACCTTCAGTCTTTTGTTTTACGCACGTAATTTCTCATATGGAGGTGTAAGGTGGATTACACCTCCATTAAAAGGAAAGTTCTTGCGCCAGGCTGGGTCATCGTGCCGCAAAGACCGCGGTCCGACTGTATACATTGTATGCAGATCGCTGAGAAAACTTCGTAAGCGCGATGCAGGATATTGCGGCGCCACGCCATCTAACTATCGGCGTGTGAACTTCATTATGTAGTTGGTCGCTACAATCTGAATGGTAAAGCGTTTATTTAGGAATACTACGAAATACTTAAATTATTGGTAGTAAGTATATGTGGTACGACGTCTCGTGCCGATGAAAGAAAAACTCACAACTATAAGATTTTGTAGTAACATTTTGGTATGTGTTTGTACAGTCGACGTCAAAGATATGTTTACATTTGAAGTTACAAAAATATACATATACAAGGTACATTTTTAATCGTAACAATATATAGATCTAACTTTTCATACTTGACTATACTAATGCTATTTTTTAAAACAACTTTATTATCTTGGGTATTAGCAACCTTTTTCACTTCAGAACTTTCTCACTTTTCGTGGTTATTTGAAGTCTCTCCTTAAAAAGCACTCGAGGGACAGCTTGCCTCTTACGAACAAACCTTGTTACTTTTCCTTACTTATGAAACATGGATACCAAGTAATATTTTGTATAATAAATTGAAATTGATAAGGCATGTTTAGATGAAACTCACTTGAAATATGAAATACATTGAATCAACTTAAGTTTAGAATTTATTAATCTTAAAACTTAGGCTTCAAGGTTACAGTGAATTTATGTTTTTTGCTCCTACAGGGTGAGTTTGTCGTCGATAAATGTGTTTTATAATTAGTATACAACAATTGATAAGGCAGTTACCAGTGAAGCTCGCTCAAAACTATAAACTGTCTTATTCCATAACAAAGTTTGGACCTTGGCTAAAACTATCTTATGTAATAAGACAGTGTGAGTTTCAGAGTACAGGTCATACAAAGTTTTCTCGTATATTTTACATGCAGTAAGAAACTAGATACAAGTCCATATATGTATAGTTTAAAGCTTTGTGAACGTTCGCCGTACTCCTTCGTGATCACAAACTAGTCTATTTGATCGCTCTGGTTTTCCTACTATACGGTTGGGTACAAGTTACTTCGTTTTCTTATTGGTATATCAACCATCAAGATTATGCGCTTGAATAATAAAATAACTTGCTTCGTTGTTATAAAATCGATTTTGTGACATCAGTTAATTTTTTTACTTTTGATAGTCATTCCGATCCGGAACACAGGCAAGAGTGACCACAGACTTATCTAAAAGCATTTTCAGGCTTTCACGCAGTTTGTTTATCGATAGTATTTATTGACTTAAATTGTTTTGTCATTTCTGCCTTACCTTATGTCAAATTACTCTATAGACTCCTCTATCAACAGGCTACAAGCTAGGTACCTACCAGTAGATGTGAAGCCATCGAGTAAGTATTATTTGGTTGTGACATAAAACAGATAACTCTTACTTATTTACAAATAGCAGCATAAGATTTGAATAGCAAAATAGGCAAGGTTTGGAGACAGAATCACAAAATCTCGTCGTCATATATTTAATATAAACAATTAAACTTGAATCAATTTTACTTGGAGATTATTCTCAACTGTATGTCTGAGGAGGTTCGTTTATAAAATTGAAATCAAATGGTATGTAAATGACGCGGCGCCCGTCGCGTCGTTTCTTCTATGCGGAGTAGTGTGGAGCTGGCCTCGCGCCAGCTGCAGGCGTCTGTAAGGGACCCAGTGTGCTATTTGTATATGACATTATGATGACGTTGAATTTTATCTAAATGGACTTTAAAGGCACTGAATTTATGCCTTATTCTTAATATTATTTTTATTCCTAAATATCGACGTAGAGAAGATTAAAAGACGTTCTAAAATATGACATCGACGCAAATATTCTGCAGCATTTCATTAAATAGCAGAACATCTCCCATTTATTTATGTGTAAGAATAGGTATAGGAAAGTATGGATTTATTCAAATAATTTAAGTTCCAGGAAAAAGAGAGGATTTTCCTTCTTCAGGCGAGACCTGTAAGTGTGTACTCTGGGATTGGCTTCCAATTGTTTGCATTGAGTGTTTGTACATAAATAAATCATACCTTTAGATACGATTTGTTGCAAATAGATTTTTCGTACATAAATTGGTACACAAATGTATTTGAATAGGGTTTATTTCAATGATTAAGCTTCTTCAGCATATGTATCTAATTAGATCATCACATAGTTAACGATAAACATGACATTTTAATGTTTGTAGGAGAAACTGGTATCCAAGCTAAGCCGGAGCCTGTGTTAAGGACAACCAGCCTCTTCCACCACGGACTATTTTAAGCTATGCAGAACAGATAGTTATTGACGTAATGCTGATAATTTTATTGCAGTCGTTGGAATAACACCTTTGTAATTATAATAGAGCCACCGTTACTACGAAAAGCTCCTTGCTACTCCCACTCCTCTCCCCACTTGCTGGCTTATTCAATTGTTTCTTTGTTACTAAAAGTTTAATAAGTATCATTAGGAAGAATTTTAACGCTCTCCTGAGTTTCAGGCAGTTTTCCTCAAATAAAGGTTCCTTACTTTGTACTTGCTTGTAAAAGGCCTCGATAGAAAAACAATTTGATTGAAAAGTTTTTCTTGATTTGAGAAAATTAAGTAAAATTTTGCGTCGGTGTTAAAGATTGGTGAACAAATAATGTTCATTATTTGAGGACAATGTTTGCTACGATAAATTGAAGTATTTCTGGGAAGTGTCGTAAACGAGTTCTGTCTAAACTTTTAACAATCTTCAAGTATGATTTTAATTCAGAGGAGTAGGTGCTTAAGCTTGGAGATTTCTGAATGTGATAAAACTACTAAAATGTAAAATTTTATAAGTCACGCTTTGCTCTGAATCTTTGCAAAAAATAAAATATGAAGAAAATGGGTGCCGTCCTAGTTGCAGATGAATTCTTATACCCTTATAAAAATAAATTTAAAAAAAATACTTGTTATTAAATACGTATAACATCTATTCGTCCATGGTATAACTAATTATTGTTAAGGGAGACAATTATGATAAATAGGAACCATGGACGGACACTTTACTCTATGATAGGAACGTAGTTTACCTATAACTTTTAATTATAGATTTTCTTTACTCACCTTGTAATGTTTTTAAATTATTTAGTTAATTAATTAGTGTTTGTAGGTACTCGCAAAACTAATTCGAGTGTAACTTTACACCAAACAGTGATATAAACACCTATTAGCCGAAACACTGTCGGTTCCCGGATTAATCTGACGCTTTGTACTACCGGGTGCGCTTTTATTAGGGCAGAATTTCACGAGTGCGCATACCTAAGTTCCACTTGTTTTATATACATACATACATACATATGTTTGTACGGCATCACCGTATGTGAGTGAGTTAGATATAAGAAGTTCTTACCCTGATATACAGAGTGTAGCACGTAAAAGCGCGCCGTCCATTGCCACTAGTATAGCCGAAGAGAGTACAAACGTTACTGTCACTCCTTAAGAGCTATACAAATGCAATAGTAATTAATTCTAGTAACTCTTAGTACCAACACTTGGAAATGGACGCTCCTGTGACTCCTCAAAAGTGTTTGCACCCAACATGAATAAAACATTTCAGTATAAGCTTCAAGTAACGCTTAAGTGTCACTAAAGGCTGTTTTATAGTTGTTTGGGAGTTCGACTTTATAGTTAAAGTTAGTTGAACGTCCGAACAATAGTGTTTTCAAGCACTCAAATCATTTTAAAATCGCTGAACATTTCTATTCTTGAAGCTTGAATATTCTGTAAAATAATCTAAATTTGTTAATCCGTGTGTCGCAGTGATACGGAAGGCCTCATTAAATTCAGTACATCGGGTTCTGTGGAATTGTTTCATACTGTGCGGGCTCAAAGGAGTTTTCTTCCGCGGACGCTCATATTGTGGAATGAGCACCCCGCCCGTGGCTTTCCCATTGGAGTACAGCATGGTGTTCTTCAAAAAGGGTGTGAAGAGATTTCTTCAGGATCGGCAACGCGCGAGTTATACCCCTGGTGTTCCAAGCGTCCATAGGCTACGGTAACTGCTTACTATCAGGCGGGCCGTATGCTTGTTTGCCACATTAGTGGGATACTAAAACAAACACATTTTCTATATTAAAATTTACTATGTTACATGTAGACATTATGATGTTTTTTTAATATGAATAAAGCTTTATTTATTTTAATTTTTATATGTAAGAATGTCCTTATTACATTATTATTCACGTAGAGGGTTGAGATCAAAATCAGATTCGGAATACGTAAATCGTTGTTAATTTAAGAGATATTTTTTGTCAATTACGTGTGAATTCAATATTCTTTTTATACACGTAACTAGAGCATTACAAGTACTACATGAAGAAAATTAAGTTACTAAATACCAAGCCTTTCCGCCATTCAAAGGTTGCGCGGTGAGTCAAAGTGTCTACTCACTCGAAAATTCATCCGAATGTAATCTTATTACTGGCTCTATTTTGCTCGTACATATGTCGCCACTGTTTGCTCACGGACCCAAATTTCGTCGACCTGAATTGCAGATGTACTCAAACAAATTCATTTATTTCTAAATTCTTCAATAGATTATGTCTGTCTCCTTAATTGTTATATTTTCTATGCATATACCTAAATGATATTTAGTATAAACTTGTCAATAGTCACAGTGATAACAAATTGCGTGTTTAGTAGTTTCCCTTTAGTTTATTTTTTATTTCTAAGCCAGACTTAAGTAAGTCATGCTCACTTTAAGGCCTTTGCTTGCGGCGGCGTCGTGTGACGGGTCGCTCACTTCCCTCCAATATGGCGAGGAGGGCGATGGCTGCCACACGCGTCATACTTGTGAACAGGTGCTGCTTGTGGGGGTTGGTCTGCTTAAGTTTGCCATTTATTTATTTACTTATTAAATATAGATTCAGTCTACTTTGTAGTTTTGCGGCCGCGCCGGGGCACGCAATTGTTGTCAGTGCGATTAGAATGTAAATATTATGTAATGAATCTAAGCTTGTTTTGAAAAGAGTAATTGCTGAGTTTATTGCCGGCTCTTCTCAGCAAATGCAACCTTCCGAACCGGTATTAGAGTATTAGAGTCAGACTTTTCATAAGTGCCTGCGAAGGTCTATTTGAATAAATGATTTTGAATTTGAATTGAATTTGAAGAATTTCACTTAACCCTTAGTTACTCTCGCTAAAAAAACTCTCACAACTGCTCGCGTGGGGTCTGTCAGGCCCCAATTTTCAATCATCAAAAGAAACTATAAATTCTTGAAAAATCTGATAAGTTAGTAGTTAAAGTAATATCTTATACATATTTACTAAAACAATCAACATAGCTGAGAAAAATCCATTTTAATTAGGAACTACTTTCATCACTATAATTTTGGTATATCATGCTTTGATGCTCATTACATACGTAATTATGTCTTTTTTTTTTTTCGTTGAATCTTTGACAAGTGTGGTATCTACCACGAATTTAGCGTTGGTCAACTTTTGGAAAAGATATGGAGACGCCACCTACTTCACTCTGCAGTATGACAAACGAAATTTACACAAAAAACTACCACGTTATTACTCGCGTGGGGTCTGTGAGACCCCAAATTGACTCTCCTGCTAAAACCGCTTTAGGCATCGAAGTGCCCGTTACTAGTTTTGAAGGACACTGCAATTTAGGAAGCTACCAGAAAACCCAAAAAGATAGTTTCAAAAACTACATAAATAGGAATGTTGAAATACCCTCTGGGGTCTCACAGACCCCACGCGAGTAATTAAGGGTTAAATACTTTTTGTAAAATGTGAAAGCATTTCAAATACCTTATTAAATTTGTCTTTTTTTGAATACGTAAGTATTCATTTGAAAAGAAGAAAGTGCTATTATGTTTTCTTAAAATGCATGAAATACTATTATTAGGTCTACAATTGTAATCTAAGTAATAATGACAACTACAGCAAATGCCTTGCACTGTGCGTTGTTGTGGAATGACGTAACCACCGCGCCGTAGTTTTCCCAAGGGAAGTTATCCTATTTGACAGCACTGTTAATTAATTTACTTTGTTCAATTGGGCCGCCGGTACCAGCGCTATGACCATCATTTTCCTTTTCGTCATTACGTAATTAGACCCCTGAAGGGTCGCCATACTGGTACAAATGACCAGGAAATGTATGCCAGTATCTCCCGGTCTATATTACTTAAGTATCTTCTCTTTTTTTAATTTCTTTGTGTATATGTGTGTGTGTTTGAAGACGTCAAATATTTTTTCATGGCTTACTTTACAAACCTTTTTAAAGAATCCCACTCAAATCAAAACTTGTACTTTTGTTATAATGAAGGTGAATATTTGATTACGGTGAATAAAAAATGTTGATGGAGGAAATGTAGATATACAGTCAGATTTCCCCGAGGAGCTGACTTGAGGCGCCGCGCGGTGAGGCCTCCGCCCTCCTCCGCGCTACTCGCTCGCGTCCCGCGGGACACGGCGCGGGATTAGCTCTCGCTACTACACCTTATACAATATTACTACACTCATTACACTGTAGCACTTTGTTAGGCAACTGCTGCTAAAAATAACTTGAACTTTGCGCTTTGGGGTTACGAAAAAGGTATATATAGATAGGATTAGTTTAGGGATTCTTCTGAATATGTTATTGCCGTTTAATGATAAAACTAGCATTCACACTATAACACTATAAACTATCTTACGTTATTATAATTTAGCAGATCATACACACAATATACTCTTATCTCCTGAAAAGTACTAAGAGTTAATTTTTATACTAGTTACCTAATCGTATAAATTATAAAGTCGAGACGTTCTAATTGTTAAATTGATAATAATCTTAAAATGGTCTGAATTAGCAAAGGAATGGAAATTCTCGGTACTCCTCAAATTGTTGGCCTTAATTGCTACTCTAAAGTTTTATCTCGTAATTCTCGGATAATAAACACAAGCCGGTTAATCTGAATCGGTATGTCGCTTGACATTTTAAGCTGACCTTCAGTCTTTTGTTTTACGCACGTAATTTCTCATATGGAGGTGTAAGGTGGATTATACCTCCATTAAAAGGAAAGTTCTTGCGCCAGGCTGGGTCATCGTGCCGCAAAGACCGCGGTCCGACTGTTCATATTGGACAGTTGTATATATGCAGATCGCTGAGAAAACTTCGTAAGCGCCATGCAGGATATTGCGGCGCCACGCCATCTATCTATCGGCGTGTGAACTTCATTATGTAGTTGGTCGCTACAATCTGAATGGTAAAGCGTGTATTTAGGAATACTTCGAAATACTTAAATTATTGGTAGTAAGTATATATGGTACGACGTCCCGTGCCGATGAAAGAAATAACCACACCTATAAGATTTTGTAGTAACATTTTGGTATGTGTTTTTTTTTGAAGGCGATGATAGCTCAGTGGTAGTGACGTCGGATACCGAGATGAAGGTCCCGGGTTCGAATCCTACAATGAGCTTGAGCTTTCGGTGAAGGAAACCATCGTGAGGAAACCATATCACGGTGGTAGGGTACTTTGTAGTACCCGCTTGGCTGGCTACCACCCTCAAGTTGAAAATCTGTCACCAAGCACCTTTCGGTGTGTTCCGACAGCTGCACTTGAGAGCCAGTTCCTTCTAGGCTTTGTGTGCTTACCACCTTCGGCCGCATCATCACTTACCATGGTGAGATTGCGGTCAAACACAGGCCTATAAACAATAATAAAAAAAAAATGTGTTTGTACGACCTCACTCCGTCTAGGTACATTCAATATGTAGATCTAACTTTTCATACATGACTATACTAATGCTATTTTTTAAAACAAATTTATTATCTTGGGTATTAGCAACCTTTTTCACTTCAGAACTTTCTCACTTTTCGTGGTTATTTGAAGTCTCTCCTTAAAAAGCACTCGAGGGACAGCTTGCCTCTTACGAACAAACCTTGTTACTTTTCCTTACTTATGAAACATGGAATATTTTTGTATAATAAAGTGAAATTGATAAGGCTTGTTTAGATGAAACTCACTTGAAATATGAAATACATTGAATCAACTTAAGTTTAGAATTTATTAATCTTAAAACTTAGGCTTCAAGGTTACAGTGAATTTACGTTTTTTGCTCCTACTGGGTGAGTTTGTCGTCGATAAATGTGTTTGAATGTGTATAATTAGTATACATCAATTGATAAGGCAGTTACAAGTGAAGCTCGGTCAAAACTATAAACTGTCTTATTACATAAGAAGGTTTGGACCTTGGCTAAAACTATCTTATGTAATAAGACAGTGTGAGTTTCAGAGTACAGGTCATACAAAGTTTTCTCGTATATTTTGTATAAGCAGTAAGAAACTAGATACATGTCCATATATGTATAGTTTATAGCTTTGTGAACGTTCGCCGTACTCCTTCGTGATCACAAACTAGTCTATTTGATCGCTCTGGTTTTCCTACTATACGGTTGGGTACAAGTTACTTCGTTTTCTTATTGGTATAACAACGATCAAGATTATGCGCTTGAATAATAAAATAACTTGCTTCATGTTGGATTTGTTTGGAATTTATACATTTTAAAACTGCGTGATTATTTTATTTTTTTATGAAGGTTGGTTTAATGAGAGTCAAATATTATTTGCCGTGTTTAGTAAAATAAAACGAAATAAGTACTTGCATATTAAGTTTAATAAATAAATAACAATACAATGTTAATATGAACGAATGAAGCAAAAATATTCAAAGTTTGGTTCCTTTGACTACTGAGCTAAGCGAACACAAAACTAATAGGAAAATAATACTCATGTAAAAAGCTCTCCGTAAAAAGAATGAGATATAAAATTGAAAGCGTTTTCCGCAATTTATATTGAAATAGCATGTTTATTATAAATTATACAGCCGAAACAAACCGCCTTGTGCTACTGATCGCTCGGGAGGGCGAGGCACCTCGACGAGTTTCAAAGAATTTCGGAACATTATTACTTACTCGTTTACACGTTGGTTTATACAAATAAAATATGAAATAGTAAAGCATTACAGCCTTATCAAATTAAAGTTTATAAGCAATTAAACTTTTCTATCCAGGAATATGTTATGATGAGGAATTTCTGTATATAAAGGACGTGTTAATATTCCTCTCGCTAGCAGAGTTATTGGGGAATCTTGTTATAAGATGTTGCTAAGAAGTTATGCCCAAAAATTTCACCAATACTTGTTATAAATGCGAATAGATTTTCGGTTCGTCGTCAGTAGTCGTATAACATTTTTTTTTTTAAATCAAAATCAAAAAGTCATTTATTCAGTTTAGGCCCTAGTAAGGCACTTATGAACGTTACATTGGTACATACAGTTGAATTTACCACCGGTTCGGAATACACTTAATTGAGAAGACTCCGGCAAGAAACTCAGCAATTTTTTTTTGTGGAAGATCTTTTTTTATTACAGCTTTTTTTCCAAATACTTATACAATTTCGTAGCACTTCGTAGCAATCGTAGAACATGGTCATTTTTTGGACAGCACATCCAAAAACACAATATGTACATACCTTCCTATAACTAAGAATAGAGTAGTTATATGAGAGATTCAAACTATATGATAAAATCTACAACATCGATGGCATAAACAGCTCGGTCTCATCAGGCGCCATCGCGTCACGTGAATATGTTATTTGTTAGCGGAGTGTGCGCTTGGCTCCGCTCCAGTCGTTCCTCGCTGCACACTTATACAAATTTATTCGATGGCTTAAGCACGTTGCAATGGTCACTGTTCTATGCAAATTGACAATACTGCTCATTATTGCTATTTTTTTCATAACAACATATTATGAAAAAAATGTAATTAATAAATTATATTAAAGCAGTGAATATTTTGTATTTTCACGTGGGCACTTAATCCCTTGACTTGCGGTTAAAAAATAACAATAGATTTCTATTGTTTTCCTCGCCCGCGCGGATCGTCAAACAGTCAAAGGATTTATGCTTACAGGACATAATGCTTTGATTTGCGGCTTATAGTTATTATACTTAACAAGGCGGTAAACTAATTTTCAGTTAAAATTGAAGTTCTTTATTTCCATTTAAGTGTATTTTTTTACAAACTGCCTCTTTCCATCAACCTAATTTTACTTTAGAAAATTGAATCGAGCACAGTTTTTAACATTTTCAATGAAATAGTTTTACACTTTTTATTAAACTCAAGTAACATACTATCGGATTTTATAACAAATAGACTTCATTTCTCTGCGTCATCACATTTCGATTTAGATTTACTGCGGTCCGTTCGACACGCGACTGCGGGTGAATTACATTCAGAGTATTCAGCTTCACGAATAATATCGATATCAGATGAGTGGTCACTGCTCTCTACGGACATGTGAATACCACGGGAATTTTCGACGTGTTACCAACCTTAAAAAAGATTTTTACGTCATTTTTGATGAACACAGTCGCAGGTAACTGTAATGAAAAGCTTGTTCGACATTCACAAAATGGTCTAAAATAAGGTTGTAATCGTAAACGTAATTCACTGTGTCGTTGGTTCATTGGATATAATTTATGTTATCAGTGGATGTGAGAGATAGCACCTGCAGCATGTGGCACACCCATTACACAACTACCGTAGTTCAGTTCATCCTTCAAGTCGTTAAAAGAGCTCTTTAATTCCTTTTTGTTGGATCGAATAATGATCTATTCAAGATGCTCATAAATACTCAAACAAAAATATGCTATAGTGAGTTAGATAAATTATAGATTACAAATTATTAAATTGGTATTGATTTTTGTTTTCTTGTCTCACTCAGTTTATTAGGTCATTGAAATACAAGTCTCAATTCGACTACGTTTAAGGTGCAGTGCAGACGACAGACCGCACCGCGCCGATTTTTTGAGGAGTTCTAAAAGCCGCAACTCACCGTCCGACGGTCGGACTCCTACTTACCTACCTACTTAATACTTACGTCGCGCGTCGATACCGACCAATCCGAGGGCGAGCCGACCAGTATTAATAATAATTATGCCGTCGGAGCGTGCGTAGCGCGGCAGGACGCCCCGCCTCCTAGGACTCCGACGGTCAGAACGTGTGTTAAGAGTGCGTACCAAGCCAGAAAAATATGGCATTGTCAGATGAAACAAACTTATGTCTTATCTTCGCGTGGAGATGAGATGGAGATAGCGTGTTTCGCGGAACGAAAATGAATATTAAAACTTGACCGTTATTTGAAACCTTATAAAATGAGATAGGCCTTCCTTGTTTTCTGCTCTAGACTTCCTTCTTTGTCTACCCAAATATTGCCGTCTCGCTCGCACATCTCCCCACTATCCACCCAGGAAGAGCGCGAGCTTGAGCCACGCGCACTATCTCGTCATTGGCGTCCTGTTTTCTGCAACGGACTGTTGTGCCTAGCCTAGCCTAGGCACTCGTAAGTTATTTGTATATTTTATATACCTTTGTTCCTTCTTAGTTTATTAAAATAATAATATAATGATTTTAACGGTGTTACCGTTCGATATTTTAATTTAATTTTGATATTTTATGTTCATGTCTTTGAACAGCTAATTCTTAAACTATTTAATCTACCCACTTTTTATTGATAATTTTGCTTCTATTAATTTATTATCCTTGGTTTTTCCTAGGTTAGTTCCTGTTTTGTTCACAGTTGAACATTAATATTTAAATTACATCAAGTGCTAACTGTATAAATCACAACGTGCGAATAGTGATAACGGATACTGCCCTGAGCAAAAATGATCTAAAAGGCAGCGTAACACTGGGTCGAGTAGTACCTATATAAGGTCCTCAAATAAATCCAAATGCCTCATATATCTGATTCTCGGATCTATAATAAAATTAATAATGACCGCAGGCGATGTTAAGGTGTCGAAACGTTAGCAGTGCCGTCTAAATAACAATTTATTATATGGTTAAATATTTTTAAGAAATTTGCCGCTGTAACAACTTTGTGCTAGCTTGTGTGTTACTAGTTACTTAAATAAACCTCTGTTGAGGATCTTGCAATGAAGCGGTGATTAAAAGTGAAAAGTGAAAGAAGTTGATTGATAATAAAAAAGAATTTAAAGTGTTATGTAGTGAATTAGAATTATTACAACTTATTTGTACTGAAATTATTCAAATGAGGAATTGTGATCCGCTAACCAGAAATTTCGCCTGCCATTATTGCTAGTCTAGTTACAGTGCTTAAAAAAGTTTAATTTTTTTTGCCTCTAATAAAAAGGATCAAATGCTCCTGCTTAGCAAGCTAGTCTGATCCATACACCAACCCGCGCAGGGCCAGGTGACTCAAAACATACCCGCGCAGGGTATTTTCGTGGATGTTGTGCCCGTACGCACATTCCCCATTATTATTAGCCCCGCGCAGGGGCAGTGACTCAAATCATACCCGCGCAGGGTATTGTCTTAGATCTTGTGCCAGTACGCATATTCCTTATTATTATTAACCCCGCGCAGGGGCAGGTGACTTAGAACGTACTCGCGCAGAGTATTTGCTTGGATGTTGGGCCGGCACGCACATTCCCCATTATTATTAACTCCACGCAGGGGCAGTCACTGAAATGTACCGGTGCGGGGTATTTATTCTCTTGGATGTTGTGCCCTTACTCCGTATGCACATTCCCCGTAATAATTAACCCTTTGCAGGGGCAGGTGAGTTGAAATATACCCTCGCGTGTGTTCTTTTGAGATGTTGTGCCAGTACTCCGTATGCACATTACCAATAATAGTCAACCCCTTGAAGGGGCAGATGAGTTGAAATGTAGCCTCGTGAGGTATTTTCTTGGATGTTATGCCTACACATTCACATTACACATTACACATTCCCCATATTAATCAACCGCTTGCAGGGACAGAAATGTACCCTCGCAGGGTATTATTTTGGATTTTCTGCCCGTACGCACATTTTCCATCATAATCAACCTCTTACAGGGTGACTTGAAATGGACCCTTCAAGTCTGGTTTCAAATACATCATGTCGCGCCTGACGCATATAAATCTTTGCGTGACCTTAGAATACACTCTCGCAGGGTACTACGTTTGGATGGTGTGTCTACGCACATTAACGATGAAAGGATTAAAAAGGCAGTGTGGTGTTTGAAAACCTATTTTGCTTTTCAATTAAAAATTAAATGATCCTGCTTTAGAAACGGGTCAAAGCAGATTTTTACTCTATCCCTGCCTCGTAGGGAAAAGGGACTCGAAATATATACCCTCAACGCAGGGTACTTTACCTAGATATTGTGCCTCTTCTCACAATCGCCATCTAAATCAACCCATGCAAGGACAGGTGATTTGAAATGTTCTGTCGCACAGTCTCTAATATAACCACCTATATATTTATCCCTCGCAGGGGTCTTACCATACTCGTTTTTTGCAAGGTGCTTAAAAATTGTCATTTAATAATTTCAAAGCGGGACAATAAATTCTATTCCACCAGCAGGGTGACATATAAGCACCCCCGGTTTATATACTGAAAATAATATAATACACTGTCGATGCGTATTGTTTTACCAAAAAACCGTTGGTAATGTCAAGTCATTCGGTTCAGTACTGTGGTATCAGATATCCACCCGCACCATTGAAAATTGTCTGCTGATGCTAAAAAGTGGTGAATCTCAGTTCTCAGTTTAAGTGTATTCTGAACCGGTGGTAAATTCAACTGTATGTAACAAATTAACGTTTATAAGTGCCTTATCAGGACCTAAACTGAATAAATGACTTTGATTTTGATTTGATCTCACTGACCTATTATAACGTGTGATACGAATTAAATGTTTACCGTATCGCTGATTTATTTCAGCCCTGACTGGTTGTGCAAAATTCAGATCTCAGGCATGTTTTCACTAGTAAATGTGAGCGACGCACATACGAATATATGACCAATAATGGCAACTATATTATACATAGATAACTTGCCTACCTTTTGGTCTCAGCCAAAAGTTTTTTGCTTAATTAACCAATGGGGTAACAAGCATATAGGGAATAAGGAATACCTATTATCGATTATTTGAATGACTTTCTCCTGCCTTCCAAGGCGTTATGTTTTAATTCTAAAACAAGAATGAATAAAATTGTGCTACAGAGGCTTACACTATGTTGACAAATTTACCCACCCTCGCAGGGTTTTGGGAGTTAAATGGAATACTAGAAATATTATTGATTTTCTTTCAAAATCACCTTAGAGCCTAATCGGTCTATTGAACTTATCGAGCTTGGTAATATCCCAAAAGAGTCTGCACTACCGTGATTCAGCATACTTTTTTGATTCAACTGCAATCGCAATCTTATTTTCTATTGAAATTTATAATCAGATGAAGCCTGTAAGCGCAATAAACAGTCGAACAGTTGTTTAGCCAGGAAAATGTTGCATTGCAATAACAAAGCACTCCTCGCTATCTCCAAAGCATGACAATATCTAAATTAAACGTCACCTATGTTCGGAATGAGGGTGACAATCATCTGATGAACCGTATCATCGTCATATGAATGTAACATTCCAATTTCTTTCATATATTAGATTATATCCTCGTCTATTGTTACTGATTATCACCTACTGCTAGAGGAGCACTTACACAGCGGATACGCCTGCACAATAATATGGAATGTACATACTTAGTTGAAAGTTTTGTATTTAGACTAAAGCATGAATAAATGTTTTACGAAGAAAAAGCACCTTTGTTCCACGTGGAATTACCACCTAGCATAACATTATCCTCTATCTTGTTTAATCTCTAAACTGCTACCTCAGCTTAATTGGTTCGAAACAAACTTTGAGTAACTAATTCCTCGATAGTATTTCGGAGGGCAGACCTCAAGTTCAGAGCTTTGACAGTCCCATTCACGATACAGCGCTATCGATAGATACATGGACGGTTTTTCTACCTCCAAGTAGGTACCATAAGATGGTCTGGAATTATAGAAATATGAGTATTGGATTGCTTGTTGTAACCATGGCATCTTTGTTGAAAAATCGCTTCTAACCGTAGCTTGTTTGAAATAAAATGAACAAACTTAAGTAGCCCATTTGTCACAATGACTCCTGTACTAATAAAGTTATTAACTACTTGCTTCTTACACTTAGATGAATGTTCATTATGCTGAATAAGTCAGTGGTATCAAATGTATGCAGTTTTAGTTCTCATGTGTTGGTTGGACATATTTTGAGATATATTGATACGATAGATAGTCGATTGACTCGTGTAATTTTTAGAAACATATCTAAAATTTAAGTAACGAATTTTGTATATCCAGACCGACACAGCGTTGTCTTAATTTTGTAATGTGTTAAGGTTGTCTTCAACCTTGTACCTTGTGTAAGTACCCTTGTACCTACATGACTTCACTTTCCAGTTTTAGAACAAGTAAAAGTTATGTTATGATTTTACTTTTGATCGGACTTTAAAACTTATATTTCTGGTTAATGTTTATGCAGTAATGTTGCTGGTGATTATAGCAAAATACCACATGTAAGTAAAAATGTACTGTATGTAATTAACGTTTTGATTAGAATATATGATGTACCTACACGTGTCGGAGAATAATAATGTCGGTAGGTACATAGACTATAGCAAAACATATAGCTATACATTACTGTGTGTACAGATTGTATTCGCCTTTTATACGATAAACGTAACACAGCAAAATCCACCAACTATTGACAAGACCTGCCAAAGCTGCATCTTTAATAGGGTGCGAAATAGAATAATTCATCGCTGGTGCTGGCATAATCAGTTCAGATCCACTAAATCTGGTCTCATGCCCATTAGAGATCTGCAACCCTTTCAGACAGTTACCATATAGCTGATAATAAGCCACTAATCGCGGGATCACATTATCTTCGCATGATTAATTAAATACTTGAATGTTGCTTTTCAATCACATACGATACATGTTTTTATACTCATCAATGATTTGATTAAGATCTTTGCTTCTAGCCATTTACACCTACATATTTCGTTTGTACTTTATAAATAAAATTACAGTACCTCGCACATCTTAGTATTTTTGATACCTATTCTCTCTCACGATACCTTCAGACTTACACAGAAGTCTGTACAGGTATGACCTATACTGGAGAAATCACAGGTACACCTACCTATGTCACAAATAACTTTATGCTACAAGCATAAAATCACATTGGCATCCACTTTCACCAGGCGAAAACAAACACGTCTCATTTTATAAGGTTTCAAATAACGGTCAAGTTTTAATAGAAGCGTTTTACCTGAAAATAAAACGCATATTAAATACTTACCTTATTTGAAACCTTAATTTTTAGTTCTGCCTGGTATTTCGACTCAATGACGAGATAGTGCGCGTGGCTCAAGCTCGCGCTCTGCCTGGGTGGATAGTGGGGAGATGTGCGAGCGAGACGGCAATATTTGGGTAGACAAAGAAGGAAGTCTAGAGCAGAAAACAAGGAAGGCCTATCTCATTTTATAAGGTTTCAAATAAGGTAAGTATTTAATATGCGTTTTATTTTCAGGTAAAACGCTTCTATTATAGAATATTTTAAAAAATCGTTAGTAGCAGCCCTAGGTCATATGTTAGTGATATTATTTATCGAATTTTTATCTAATTAGATACACCATGAACGAATAAAACCAAAAATTCATTATTATTAGAGGTAACTTTGTGATATTTTTCTATCGAGGAAATTTTATTCCATTATGTTTTTGCTCAGATAGAACCCTCGAGTATATAATGAAAATACCCATATAAAATTATTTTTTCATTTAAATACTATTTACTTGGGTAAATTTCAATTCTAAGATTGTTATTTTGCTTTATACGCACTCTTAACAGCATAAGCAGTAACGCACACATCGCGCAAAAAGTACGGTGCACCCTTTTATTTTCACACAGATTTTTTGTGTGCCGCAGACATGGATGGCCGCAGACTACAGTCCGTCTTCTGCGCTGCACCTGTAGATAACTCAGTTCAAAATTACTTTCGAATACAACAATCAGTGCAATGCGACAAGCAAATACAGCAATTACCAGCAGGCGTCACAAATACGTCACAACAATAGTATGTGAGGACGCGATTACAGGTGCGAGCTACGTGATGTGAGGGCACGCAGGGCCACGTTGCACGACATGAGTGGACAATGCGCTCGTTAGCACCAGATTCAGCTGACGCGGTCTGTACCTGAGCGGTGGTTACCTTAACACCGCCATATTGTTTGTTGATGTAATAAGTCTGACGAGCTCTACTTAGATTTGTAAGAAAACATAACTGGTATTTCCGACACAGTGTTTTTTTAATGTTATAAGTGAGTTATAGGGACCCTCATTCTACTATCAAATTGGTAAATATGTAATTAGATGTAAACTCACTAAATATGAAAATTTATTGTCAAGCACTAAACGGTGTGATAACTCAATCTATGCAACGCAAGCATGTTAAATCTTAAAAAAAACGTTTTGTCATGCCAATGCTAGACTAGCTATAGACGAATCGACATGTGACACTGTACACAATTGTAAAACAAATGCCCAATCAAGGTACGTGAATGCTTGGAATAGTGCAGGGCACTAACAGTCGACTAACGATGTGTGTAAATCACTCCGTGCGCCCAGTGCTGCCAGTGCTCTCTACGGGTACTGCTGTTTAGTATTACTACAGCTAAAGAACAAACGTTCAAACTATTGAGATAGATTAGTGTTAACAATTGTTCATCACTGGCAGTTCAAGTGACTAAAACCTAGCTTAATAAGATTTTTATTGGTTTTTCCAATCATAAACCTCTACATCTTTATTTAGACATGCATTATATTTCACTTTTTAAGTGTTGATTAAGTAACGATCCACCCCACAGTTCCACCATAGTAACTAACTTTTGCAAACTAGAATCAACAGTCGCAGCCACATAAATTATAAATCTAGTCATTCAAAACAATGCGGGACTTTTGCAGCAAAAATGTACATGTATCGCAGGTTGCCACGCTTGCGGGCGGCGCGGCCCAGCAGAGGCCGAGTCGAACCGCCCCGTGCTATCGGGCGACTTGACAAATGAGTCGCATCGCGTGCACTAACTCTTGAGACTATCTCCGTTGACGTCAGCTATTATAACATATTTTGGCACAATTAGATATTTGTTGAGATAAGATGATCAACTATAGAACTGTCCTATAAAGTTAATAACAATTCCAATAACAAGAAGATATTTTTTGGAAAATATTATGTACCTATACTGTACATCTTTTATAGTATATTGATTCCTCTCCATCCAAAGGTTATCTGGAAGAGAACGCTTCTTAGCGATAAGACCGCCCATTGTACAGTAATTAATTTTAAGTATTTTTGTTCTCTTTTTATTGTTTTTGGTTTTTTTGGTGTACAATAAAGAGTTATCTATCTATATTATTATAAATTATTCCCCGACATTCTCTTTAACATATAACCTGAACAATCAAAAACAAGGCTGTGGTTTTAATCGCCGTATCAAATCTAACTTAAGCATTACTACTTAACCGTATGCGCGTTGTAAATCGGCTAGATCGGGGCGTTCCTCCGAGGGATTATACGCGCTAGATTAGACTGGTCTTGTACCACGCCCGCGCCGAGTCGTGATCGTAGTGCTCGTATACAATTTTATAGTGCTTTGATGGTGTGCGTGTCAGAAAGTTTTACTCATAATAATTTTACGGGGTCAAAGTATTTATAATAATCAGCAAAGCTCATGCAATTCCTTAAAAAAATAGTTGAGCTTACTCAACAATTCACAGATGATATAATAAAGAGATCTTACTGCCATACCCAGAGACGTAAATTAATAAATGATTCGTTATATCTAGACCTGTCCCTTTCTATATCTATTTAATAAACAAAGATAGAGATACTTTAATCTTTCATTAAATTCTAATTGACGTCTCTAAGTACGGCAGTAATATAAAAATACAAAACCATAGCAGTTATTGTGATTCGTTACTCTAGAAAAAGGCTTATAGACCCGTCGTGCTGGCTTTTTTCCGATGAGAAAGTACTTTTATTTAACTTTTTAATAAATCTTCAGTTTTGGCTGCTCCGTCAACTTCGGTTGCTTATCTCTGAACTCCAAAACTTGGTAAGTACGCCATCTTGTGAATTACTGCTTCTTTAGTAACTGGGTCGCGAGATTTATTAATAAGAAGGCAATTACTCCTCTGCCCAGTACTTAGTATGTACAATCAACTCGGAGGATAAAAAGTCTAAAATTTGCATTCGCCATTAGTCAACGAGAATATAACCACTATGTTAATAGGTTGTTTGTTCAACCAATTGCGATAACAACGACTCTCTCACCGGGCCAGATAACTTTGTGGGAACTGCGAGTTACGGCGATATTGATAACTTATAGGTACCGAGTCACTGATATGAATGTAAGCATTCACCTTCAGCCACTTTGTTTTGACACATCTTGTCAATAAATGATTACCAACGGTTGAATCAAGAATATCATCAAAAAATATTCAAAATCAAAGCCATTTATTTAATTTAAGCCCCAGAAGGGCACTTATGAAGGTCACATTTACTGAAGTTACTACCGGTTCGGAACTCGGCCTTCAACTGAGAAGAATCCGGCAAGAAACTCAGCAAGATTACATTTTTTTAATATTTTTTGGATAATCTGTCTATTAATCGAAGTAGTTGTTTTGTGTACCCAAAACATTTGATGCTCAAAAAAGCATACTAATAATTTGAGCCTGTATCTGATGATGGTATGTAGGTTCACCACTAAACCACCACGGATGATTTAATTTATTTATGTACAAATCCAATAGTGAATGCAATTTAGAACCACATTCGAAGCCGCCAGCGGCGCAGCGTGGTTAAATCAACTTTTGACCCGCGACGCGACTCGTTCTATCGCATATTAGTTGTATATTTTACATAATTCAGCGCTTCCAGCCGCTGCATGTCGTGATGTATTAACTGGACTGGTGGATGTAGCGTGCAATTAAACTAGGCTTTATGTTGTGATAACCATTTATTTTTAATAATATTGTGAAGTAAAAACAATTATTTTTACAAGCTCTTATTAAACTTGTAACAATGTATGTATGTAACTATGTTTGTTCGGGTGGAATCTTGTGGTCGTGAAGTCTTTCACCCACTTCCAGTGGTCGGATTGACTTGATATTTGGTATACATTACTATATTGGAAATAATGCAAGTACAGTCAACAAATAGTACAGACACCAAAAAAAGCTTGTATTAAAAATGAAACTTTTAACAAAAAAATATTATTATATAAATATTAATTTCCTTTTTTTATGAACTGAGATCTACCAACTCCCCAAAACAGGCAAACCAAGGGTTAAGGATAATTTTTAAAATTGACCATAATTAAATAAAAATGTTATTGAATTTTAAAGAAATAAAACGAGTCAAAATAGCATAAAAATAGAAAAAGATAAAAATATATTAGGGTGATTTCTCTTAGTAGGTATGTACAAGCTACAATACCTATTATATTATTATGAAGTAGCCTTTGTTGCGGGCTGATACCAATGCAAGCTATTGGTTAATTAATTATAATATTTTATTAAACCTTTAATTATGACCATCAAAAGATAAATTTCTTTTATTGGAATTATATATGAAACTAAAATTAGGAACATTTGTCAGATTTTGATTATATACATTAATAGTTTCAACATCAGGTTTCATATTAACTTTTAACTGCACAATTGTGTCCTTAAGCGATTGAATTTCTCTTTCCATATTTTCAATTTTGGTAGTTAATGTTCTCAATGTAGAAGTAGCTTCTACGATATCGTATGGATTTTCAACATTAACAGCAAGTTGTTTAACATAATTAATTATATACCAGAACTGAGTATGTTTAGCATTAGGGAAATTATTATCATATAGAACAAAATCAAAAGTATAACGAAAATCACCGATAATTTCACTCCAGAACTTATTAAAGTACTCATTGGTCCAGTCGTCAAACTTGTGGCTGTAGCAGCTTCCAGGGAAGGGGCGTTGGTTCACTCTAGTGTCGTAGAGGCAGTCCTTGGTGTTGTTCAGATCCATATCTCGCCTACGAACTCCTGTTTCTTGAACCAAAGGCATGGTGTCCGAGCTGCTGTGCTGGTCGTCCAGTGCGCTGCTGGCGGGACTCATCTGTAGCAGCAACGCCACACTCACGGCGAACAGTGCGTGTGTGCTCACATATTTAATCAGTGCCGATGTCTTCTGGCGGTTCACTCGCGTACATACATTTTCCGAATTGAGCATAACTTGCTGTTTATATCGAATTAATTATGAATAAATTCTCGGCGAATGTAGCTGGATGATCTGCTCGTAATCGTGGTCAGTCGTAGATTGTTTCAGCTCCGAATGAGTAGGTACTTCGTAGTACCTATATCATTATCTTGGTTGACCTAGAGTGACATAATGATAGCATTTTACTTTTTACTGATGGAGTCACTTTAAAATTGATGTAGTATTCCGTATCTTACTATGAATTAAAATATAAAATATTAAATTCAAACATTATAGGTACGGGCTTCCAAATACACGACCGTTGGTTTTAGAAGTAAAAGTTCTAGTTTGTGACAGTTAAATCTATGTGAAAATATATGATTAAATAATGAAACTAATAAAGTTGTTTGTAGAGACAATATCATTGGTAATCGTAGGTATAGCAAAAGACATGGCCCATATGAAATTATTAGAAGAAACCTAAACTACGCTGCATCTTATTTGTCTTGATCACCGAGCTAATCTTTAACTTCGTTAGCTGTAGGTTATCTTGTGAGAGTGGGGAGTTCCCGGTAAACACAAACATCAACGTATATCTAAAGAAAACAAAAATATCTATAAACTAATAATATCTTCAACAACAAACATTTGAAATAGATTTTATAGAGATACACCGAATATTCTAAGTAAAAGTAGATACGTGTTCTTTGCACAGAACGGGACATTGGACAACATAAAAAAATTGGTTGAACTGAACTCCAGAATAATTGAAATTAAAGAGAAACTGGATAGTCCTAATTTAGTTGCTATATGGAGTACAACAACATACATATCCTGGAATGTTGTACCATCTGCATCTGCGGGACATTGTCATAAACTCGTATGAGCTATCGCTGAACATGAAAATGATTCATACAAGATTTTTATATCGGTGTGTTCCGACAGCTGCACTTCAGAGCCAGTTCCTTCTAGGCTTTGTGTGCTTACCACCTTCGGCCGCATCATCACTTATCATGGTGAGATTGCGGTCAAACACAGGGGCCTATAAACAGTAAAATAATAAAAAAAAAGCTGTATTATTTGCCGTGGAAAATTGGAGTTCCAGCTATCAATGACACACTTCTGATTGTTTCAGTGGAACGCTGCAGAAAGGAAATAAAACATAAACATTAATTAACGTCTATTGAATCGGAGCACAGAGTATCGATGTGGTTTATCCCATCCGCTCGTAAAGTATGATGCTCGGCCATCAGCGTAGACCCCTAGCCGCACTGACACAGCAAATGTCTTCGTGCACTACAACTATGAACGGGAGCGAGGGCACGCAGCTCTTCCTAGGCTGGTCATATTTCCGCTGACCACAGCACGGATTTAAGCTTCCAGCTTACTTGGTTATGGTTTCAGTCTGTGATCGAAGCGCCGTCATATCCACTCGTAGCTCTATATTATTTCGAAATATGTAACAGCTTCGTGTCACGAATGGCAACTGTTGCATGTACCTATGTAACCCATGAACCAGGCTACAAATATTGTGGTGTATAAGAAATAATGTAATAAGTTGTTAAAAACATAGAATTACTTAAAAGCGTCGAAATGCCGATCTAGTTAACAGTTTGATTGGATGATATAATACAGCTTTGTACGTTTTATAGAAAGTACCTAATTTTATTGTTTCATAATTTTTAACAAAAGTAAACTTTTAAGTAAAGTGCCCTGGAGTGTACTTAAGTGCGTAATAGTATTTTGATGTCTTGCGGTCGGCATCTAAAAGCTTTTTGTAGAAACTGCTCACCGCCGCAAATACAAACCGAATCTAATCTAAAATAAAACATATTTTATGTTGAAACACGTTATTGCTCAACTTTCCAGACGTTTTTACGTTCACAAGTTTTTATAAAAGGTTGAATGTGACTAAATTGCTTAAGATTTACATCGTCATTTCAAATAAGCTCGACGGAGGCGGACGCGTCCATTTATAGCATGCACAAATACAAACGAGACGCAAATTATAAAAGTCTCCTGGAATGAAATTAAATAGCTATTATATAACCGCTGTATTATGCTATATTTAACTTCTATTTGATGAGAGATATTGCGTGGGTTCCTACTACCTACTTTATCGTTCCAAGATATAGGAACTCTACATTGAGGTACTACTAGCACAGGAATTTCAAGACAAATGTACGATCTTAGTTATATAACGATATTTAACTAATATACAACAGACTTTGAAGATATGATGAAATTCCTTGGAAAAGAGTACACACATCGCGATTGCAGATATTATTATTTTATTCCATTAAGGTGGCAAACAAGTATACGGCCCGCCTGATGGTAAGCAGTTACCGTAGCCTATGGACGTTTGCAACACCAGGGCTATCACTCGCGCATTGCCGACCCTGAAGAAATATCTTCATACCCTTTTTGAAGAACTCCATGCTGTTATTCCATTGGAAAAACCACGGCATCCCTGCCGTGGTTTGCGTGTTTTGCGTTTGCCGTGGGAGCCCATTCCACAGTCCGACCGTCCGCAGAAGAAAACTCCTTTTAGCCCGCACAGTCAAAATTGTCGCCAATTATCAATGATATTCATATCCTCTGCCTGTAACAAATCTTCAGAGATATTTAAAACACATTCAAATTCATAATTGAAGAATAAATAACTTGCTGTGTAAAAAGGTTTTAGTTATATAGCGTTATATGAGTAAGGGCGTGAGTAGACATGGCTGACTGCGGCGAGGTGCGGCGATGCTCTCATACTGAATATGACCGTCTGTTCTTAAAAGGTATGTTTTCTATTTGAATTCGTTACTTATAATTCATGATTATTATTATATCCTTCAGCAGACATGCATCGTTCGCGAATGAACTACATATTTAACTATAAAACTTATTCAAATAAATAATTGAAAATATGAAACGTAAAGGAATTAAAACAATATGGCATACATTGAGCGTGTTTACATGTTCGAGTGCACAATCAATCAAGAGGAGTTGGTTGTGATAATTGCTAGTTATTTCGTTTTACAATCGATCCCGTCGAACACCACAGTATACCCACAATGTAGGTAATATAAATGCCTTAACATCCGCAGGATAGACATCAACAAGGCGTCTCTTATTATAAACAAAGCATCTGGACAACCCTAATTCCGCTGATAACATGCCTCTAATTGTGTAATTAATTATTATCTTGAAGTTTGCTGGAATCATTGTGGCCTTAATTGTTCCGACGATGCAATTGTTTAAAAACCTCAATCATGCTCAAATATTGTAACCCTCTTATATATTTTGATAGCTGTACAGGTGTTCAGATTGGATTGTTATTACAGTTAATATTTCACACTAGCTGTTCCCCGCGGTTTCACTCGCGTTATGTATAATACTCGGGCATAATGTAGCTTCCTATTAGTGACAGAATTTTTCGAATCCGACTGGTAGTTCCAGAGATTAGCCCGTTTAAACAAACAAACAAAAAAACTCTTCCGCTTTATTATAGTAGTATAGATTAGTTCTTTCTAACAGTATTTATTCATGTGATCGCTCGCTCGGTTGGTCGCTGTAGCGTCACTTACATACTGCATAATTGATTATAATTTTTGTATCTGCACGAACTCTATAGATTTAACCAAACTCATTAGCAAGACTGAATGCATAGATACAGTGAATTACCTATTATTTTGTACACAGTTTTCGTGTAACTCTAGAACAAAATTTGCAATATGAAACAATTTTGAAAGCATCGCACTTGGTGATGTAACTAGCTTAGTAATTGATCTCTACCTTTTACCATAATTACCTCAGTGGTTGCGATGATGCGATGTATTTCATGTTCTCAAACTGCAAAACGTCGCGCATGAATAACAGGTTTCACTATTCGCACCCGCTTTTACTACAGTATTACCCAACTGATAAGGCGCGTCGTGAATCTTCGTTCGCACAGAAAAGAAAGTGGCCCCGAAAATTAACGAAAGAATGCTTAAAACTCACAATCAACCTTAGATCACTACTATAAGGTTCATAATACACTGCAGCTGTTAGTTCCGTCTCACTCGCTAGTCACGCCCCTCCGCACGGCGCACGCTAAAATGGCGGCAGCTGCCGACCAATAGCGTTTCCCGCGGTTTGAAAATGTATCTTCTGCGCAGGTACATCGGTAAGCCATATCAGTTGGGTACTACCAAAGAAATTGGATATGCGGGTACTACTGTACCTACGTTGTAATTATACGTCAGTTATAGTTTCCCCCACAGGTATATATTAACCGTACGCTTTTGTTAGTGATGTAGGTACATGTGTAAAGACTAAAACGTAACACACGGAACGTGCCTATTGCTATGTTGCCTCTCAGAATAATTCCATCATGTCATAGTAGTTACGTACCGAATAAAATATGATTACGTTAAGTAATCTTCATAAAGGTTTCGGGGATAAAAGGGGTGAAAGGTTTTCAATACCTGTACAGTACACGCATAACATAACCTTGATATAAGCCTACATTTGTGTTATCATGAAATATCTATGAAATACGAAACTCTTTTTGTGATATTACAGTTGCTCATAATTTCTTTAACTGAGCTTCAGTTATAAATAAGTAAGATTGAGATCAAAAATAAACCTAATATCATTGGTGCAGATTCTGTTATTGCTTTTATTTTCGACTCAAAACTTGACCGTTGAAAGACGTTCTATAATACGGACCAATAAGCCAAATTCTTTTCTGGGTTGTGCGCCACTTATAACCTATTCAAACTAAACAAATCAGAAGTTAACAGCCCTAAAAGTCTCCATGCCGCACCTTAATTTTGCCCACTTTTAACCCACTCCTGGCATCCCTACTGGACGTATACAAGCAGAATTGTTTCTAACTTCGCGAAAATGTATAATAAAAACTGTTTATTGCAATATTTGATGACCTCTGAATGAATCATGTTCAATATATTAAAACACAACACTATTATTTATATACTCTGAGCTATAATTATACAAACAAATATATTTTTCATCACACTCGTTCGTAAAGTGACATTTATTGCAAAATACAAGCTTGTTTTTACCTGGCAAGTGTGTTGAAAAACGTCGTATGACACTTGTGTGCATTGAATATTACACTCTCGGGTCACTTATCGCGTTCGCCTGCGGTGGTTTGGAGCCTGGAGCAGAGAACTATGCACACATGCATCATAATATACTATTGCAATTTATATTTGAAATTTAAAATTAGATAATATCAAAATGTAAAAATTTATGGATCAAAAATACAGAACAAAATAATATGAATTTCCAATAAATTTACAAGCTACATTAGTAGAACCTGTGTTCCTCATGTTACATATTATTATTAAATTAATGAAGCAGACAATTAGTATATGGCCTCAGGTAACAATATTATTTTAATGAGAATTTACGAATACATGTAATTTTACATTCCATTATACAATAATCAAACTATAATGTCACAGAAACAGTTATGACTCGTTCGGAAGTGTTCCGACGAAGTTGGAAAGAAGTAAAGGGAAATTTTTCATTTATCTTTATTGGTGAATACAAAGTTAAGTCGAAGGCCATGCGGCTCAAGCGGAAAGATTTTGGAAATAAGCCTTGGCCGAACTTTTAAAAAACTGCATGTATACAACCTTTTTGGTGCACTGCACATTGCACCAAAGTGGTTGATATAAGTTCGTGTTTTGTGAGTAAAAAGATAAAATAATATAACTTTCAATGTACTTTAATCATCATCTTGACTCAAACATCGCATTCAAAACATGTATGTTTTGTTAATGCAAAGAAACTTTACTAATAGCGAATCTTGGCGTAAAAAGATAAAAACCCGTGTTTTACGCAAAAAAAAATCTGTAGCTTCTTAAAAGTAAATTAAGTGCGTTGAGCAATCCCTGCGCGGCTTATAAATATATTTATTCCTTTTATAAAATTTTATTTTAAGGAGTCAGTAATATCCTCTCTTGGGGAATCTCTTAAGAGCCTCAATTAGGCTCTCAAATGTCGGGATTAGACAAGGCGCAGGGGGAATATCCTCTCCCGAGAGCCAGAGTCGCGGTTAGATATCTAATTATCATTGGTGCAAACACTTAATAAGCAAGACACTGGAGAAAAATTATGAGACTCATTTCTAGTAGAAGCACTGCTATTAGCATAGGTATACGTTAGACCACCATGTCACATGTGATGAGCACATAATATAACCGAGGGGAACTGGCTATCAAGGGTCGCTGCCGGAACTCATCGGTAGCAGATTTTTCAATTTGTACTGTGCATGGCTCGGCGATAGACTGAATATATTATGGTAACATAGAGCGGCATAATAACTTGTCAAGGAGAGGGCACGAGGAGGGTACCTACTTCCAGCGTTAGTAGCTCATAATCCTCGGTGGAAGTGCCAATATCCCAGCCGCGGATTAACCCCGCGCGCGCCACTACCTAAGTGCCTACCTGTAAAGCTTTAATATTTTTGCGTGTAATACGGACTGAGTCAAACTTATTGGCTACTGTGATATTAGGCGCGGAATGCTGCGCAGTAGCGAAAACGAAGATATACGGTACATTCGAGATGACTGTACCTGCGCAAAGCTTGCTCGCAGCGCACTTCACAGCCGCCGGATTATACCAACGGATGCGTTTGCAGTATAGTACTCGTCGAATTTTTATTTAATGAAAGAAAGAAAGAAAGAAATATATTTATTTGACGAACACATTAAAACTAAATATAGTTAACAATATTTGATTTAAAAATAACCACTAATAAACAACCATTAATAATGACGCGTTTATATCAGTCTATAATGCTGGCCAAAGCATTATTTTATTCTAAAACTTATTGCTTACGGTTTCCGTACTTATGTATAAAAGCGTATTATTTAGTTGTTATTCTTTTCTCGATGCAAGAAGGCTAATCTATTGGTTTGGGAATATATACATTTCAATTACCTACTTACTTATTTTACTCCTTGTTTCGTTTCCTTCCATTGTCCTTAAAACCATCTAGCAAGCCATTTTGGACGGTATGATAATATGAATAAAGGTTAACTTATCGACATGGTGCTACCTTCGTGTCTTTATTTACGGGTCCCTATTAGGTCCTCCCCAAGAAGTATAAAGCCCGTGGGAGAGCGCATGCGGAAATAGCGCACTCGCCAAACATATGATTTCTAACGCATATGTTAATTTTCGTTAATGCTATTGATAACAGACGGAGATTTATTACAAAAAACAACGAAATTCCAAGAAAGAATATAGGAGAAACGTACTTAAATCTTTATTAATTTCAAAATCCAGTAAATTATTTATAAAATTAGCTTTTAAAATCATATTACCTCTTTCTTTTTCAAAATTGAACCCATAATCTCAGCATCGCAGACCAGTCCTCTTTTACGTTTGCTGTTATTTCTAATACAAATAATAATCAAAACCGATTACAAAACTCAAACAAATTATAAATGACCACCAGTCTCCTTTGCGCCTGCCAATCAAATCGGTTCCCCCATAGCAATCGGTGAGTTGTGTTTGAAACAAAATCGTGTCGACGCGCACTCCACGGGCTTTATACTTCTTGGTCCTCTCACACGCTACACATGCCTCAATTACAGATATGTCGTTAAATGTTTTATGCCTTCATAAGACCCTTTGTTATACTTTTATTAGCCATTCGCCATTCCACTCGAGCTGTCAGAATGTTCGAATTCATTTCATTTGAAGTTTACGAAATATTTTGTCACATAAAATGTGGACCTAATAGTTACAAGCGCAGGTAATCAGTATTAATGCGGTAATCTGAATTAATCATAGTAATTGTATAGCAGTTGTTATATGAGATAATAGTCGGAGAGCCGCACTAATAGCTTAATGCTAATACATGTATTGTCGACTAATGACTCAAACATAATATCACTAGTATTATATTAAGTTACATCCAGCTATTATAGCAAATTAACTCACTAATATTATAAATGTGAAAGTTTGGATGTGTGTGAGGATGTAAGATTGGATGTTGGACCTTAATCACGCTTTAATAACTCAACGGATTTGGATGAAATTTGGCACACAAAGAGAATATGTTCTGGATTTATAAATAGTAGGTATATTTTTTATCCCGAAAAAGCTATATATCCCTTGGGTACGCGGGTGAAACCGCGGGGCGCAGCTAATATTAGTATAATAATAAAGCTAAGGAGTTTGTTTGTTTTTCGTTTGAACGTATAACGGAAATACCAACCCGATTGTAAACATTATTTCACAGGTACGAAGCTGAATTATCGCGAAATGTTGTTTTAATTCTAGAAACGCGAGTGAAACCGCGAGAGATAGCTAGTCATATATAAAGGATGGAAGGAGCTCATGGTTATGTCGTGGTGTGAGCGTGTGAAGCCACATTCAATGACCAAGTCCCATCAACACACTACGGACAAAATATTTGCTTTGTAATAGCTGTTCACATGTTTGAAATTGGACTCACAATGTGGAGTGCTTCGCTACATTGTAGTTGGATACGTTTAATTTATATAAAATGTGTAGTATGTGAACATAGTTGTATACGTGGAGTGGAGGTAGTTAAACTAGATTAGGTGCTAGCGCGGTGCAAAACCACTGGATTGCTAATGTTTTATTGAGCTTTACAAAGTCTTGGAAACAACTGGCTCTCAAGTGTAACTGTAAATGAGTAACTGTAGAACGTAAGATACATGTTTACTAATAATAATTTGAGGCAATGATATCTAAGTGGTAGTATCTCATAAACGTAAAATAACACAACAAAAAGTTGTAGAGAGCAGAGTGCATGGTTCCACGGTTTCACTCGCTTTATATTGTCAATACAAATATTTGTAGGCCGCATTATCAAATACAGTTTCGGGGAATGAAGTCGGAGAAATACGCGAAATGACTTTGTATTATCTTCTTTGTTTCTCCTTTTATGTGTGCGATGATTATTATGTATATTCCTTTCCTGCTTCCTCCAGCTCCGCTCCGTACTCAGTTTGTTGTACGTATTTGCTTTTAAACTGAACCTAAACATTTACGAAATAAGTTTTCAAATAATAAATGTTGTTTTATTTCGTAGACTTACTCAAAAAATAAATTATTATTACGAAGTAAGAAACTACGTACACAGACGTATAAATTTGCGTTTTAGGGTATTTTATTTTATCTTCATAGAAAAAGTTTTAACATATTCAACTTTCTAAATAACACTCTTGAAATGCGTCTTTGTAAACTTGGTATAATACAACACTACACATTCAACCCTTGAAGAAATCCTTCGCTTAATGCGTAAATATTACCTACCATTAGCCGTATCATCAAAACTTGTGTGCTTAGTGCGAGCTCATCTCTCAGACAAATCACATTAGCGCGCCGCGACAGATGGAGTCGCATCGGTATTACATATGCGACACACTACGACGTGCCACTTACCAACTAATATAGTTTTTTTTACTTATAAGCTTGTGTTTAACCTTAACGTCACTATGATGAGGTGGTAAGAAAGAAAAGAAAGAAGAAGACATAACCTAAAAAAGCCTCGAGTTAAAATTTTCTCACGTAGTAGTTTACGGTGCTATTCAAACACGAGCTTTGCAAGATATTTCACGTCACTTGTACAGATACATCTCAAATGGATCTGGATTGACCACACTCTCCGTAGGGATCCAACTATGTACCCAAGCAGGCAAAGACTGGAATTCCCAGGGGACGCGTAAGCGTGGCCATCCCAAACAAACCTGGCGACGCACTATGCTTGACGAAGCGAAGAAGATCGGGAAGTCTTGGAGTGAGATCAAGCGCGAAGCTCAAGACCAATCGGGATGGAGAGTCAAAATCAAAATCAAAAAGTCATTTATTCAGTTTAGGCCCTAGTGAGGTACTTATGAACGTTACATTGGTACACACGGCTACACATCAAGCTATACATTTCCAGTATAAGCTGAACTCTCATTGTACGGAAATCCCATACAACGCGAGATCAGCTTATACTGGAAATGTATAGCTTGATGTGTAGCCGTGTGTACATACAGTTGAATTTACCACCGGTTCGGAATACACTTAAACTGAGAAGACTCCGGCAAGAAACTCAGCAAGGTTTTTTTTTGTGGAAGATCTTTTAATATTACAGCTTTTTTTCCAAATACTTATACAATATTTACATTATTATTTTATGCTTATTCGTACAATTGTCACTTAGCCAGGGGGATGCAAGTGCAGAGAGAAGCTACTACAACCATATATTCTTGTCTTCCATGTAATGAGCCACCTTATAGTAGGCTTTGTCAATTAACCTCTGCTTAATGAAATCTTTGAATTTATCATAAGACATTTTAGTTACTTCGAGTGGGATTTTATTATAGAATCGAACGCAATTTCCAAGAAAAGACTTATTAGCTTTAGATAACCTGAATCTAGGTGTTTCAATTTTATCTTTATTTTTTGTATTGAAGTTATGGCGGCTACTATTAATTTCAAAAGAGTTTCTGTGGACGCCCTCTATTCCATCTAGGGGACACATGATAATAAGTCAAGTACTGATCTAATATCGGTATCGCCTCTTCACAAATGACGCTTACTATTCACTTTTAGGTCTTATTTCCAGTCAGTTCAGAGAGGGGCTTTTAGAAATACTATATTCCGCGATACCACACAAAATTAATGGAACAATTTTTATTATACTTTAATCCGTGCTCTCTAAGGACCCCGCGTTGCTCCGCTCCGCTCTACACAAAACACATCAGTTTTAATGGTGTCTCCACAGTAAGTAGCTTTTTGCGGATTGAATATTTTGCAGGCAACAAGATCAGTCTCTTTGGAGATTGAACTTTCTTCACAAGTTTGTTGGTCTCATGTCGGCGTACGTTCGTTATAATTAACTATTATACTCTCTCCGACTGGAATAGTGTTTGTTAATAATAATTAAGTTATGAACTTCTCTCATGACTGTATTTTTGCTAGCGCTTTGCAAACTACATACCCATAATTCTTATCATTCTAGAAACCAATACATTATAGTTTTGGGTATTTGATAGGTTAATGCTACTTGTAATCAAAAATCTTGTTCGCAAATGACGAAATAGCCGATCTCGTAAACCTACAAACAGGTTTGTAAATATGCCACCCAGTAGCCTGTCTCTCAAAATATTTATGACAACTATTTGCTATCTTTGCATATCGTTTGCCTTGTAAGGTCTAGACTTCTTATAACAAATGGCCTGTCTAATACCACTCGCATTTCAGTGAAAATCCTCTCAAACGAGATACCTATTATCATAAGGTCCTCACGTCCTCTAGCCCTCCTTCAACGTTTAGAGGCAAGAAGCTTTTTATCCAGTATTGCCACTGCATGAGGGGAGGCGTGTTGCTGTCGCGTCGTCTCTTAAATGTCTGATAGTACCACGGAACAAAAAGAACAGGATAGTACAATGTCGCGCCGCGTGTCGTAGCCCTGCGGTTACGCAGGATTTATTTTTATTTCCGACTTTGTTATTGCAGATAATTAGCATCAATAACGTACTATATATAGATACATATATTCTATAAGGCACTGGGAGCTTATAACATGAATTCCTATTTTTTATTATCATCATATTGAAAATACTCGGCAATCGAAATAATATGATACTGAATAACAATTTTTAGACGGAATTTCATGTATTGTTCCATCTGATCACAACAGGAATGTACGTAAATAACATACTTAACATACGCGTCGAAACTCCTCCTTTTTTTAAAAAAGTCAATTAAAAAGAGAAAAACGTATATTTAAAAAAAAAAACCTGCAAGCCTTTTGAAAAATACAAGCCGCGAGGGTCTGCGGCCACCTCGCAGGTGTGTGGTGCGACTAGCTAGTAAACTTATTTAAGTCTCACTCAAATGAAAGTAAGGCACTTAGTGATATTATTATTTACTAGCTCTTCGCCCGCGGCTTCGCTCGCATTGACTAAGTTAAATAGCATCCCCTGTGTAACATAAGTGAGGTTGAAGGCGTGTAACGTGTAGTTATGCCCTGAGGGAGACCCTCCACTGCGCCCGCTTGCCGACGACCTCGCTCAACACAACTGTGCGATAAGTTGACACAACTGAGAAGAATCTCTCGAAACTCAGCAAGGTTACATTTTAAAATATATTTTGAACAATCTGACTATGTTTGGCTTTTATTATAATTTCAATAATATTTCAGGCATTTCATGTATTTTCAAATACAAAATAATTCCCGTTATAGCTTTCAAAAAGACGTTACAAATATTTATTGTAATTTCAGAACGGTTCAATTCACGATAAAACTACCGCTCAAACGATAATTCTCGTAGCACGTCGCAGTCTAGAGCGCGGGCGGTGGCACCATACATTTATCGTAGCACAGTTAAACGAAGCGCACATCGTATTTATAGTTCGGCGTCGTAGCGCATGCCACGTAGCATAAATATCATAGACTATTTACGGAATAGCAAGTGCACTACAGATAGTCTGTTCTGTAGACTTTTGAAACCACCAACACAATTTTTATCGGTTTTCTCTCTTTTTAACCGACTTAAAAAAAAGGAGGAGGTTCTCAATTCGAATGTATTTTTTTTTTGTGTTTGTTACCTCCGTCATTTATTAACCGTTTGGTCCCATTGTCATAAGATCAGGATTTGATTACTTCTTAGTGTACTTTGAAGTCGGTTTAAGGTTTTTGTAAAACAGTCCAATTATTTCTGAATGAAGTCTTTAAAATATTAAAAATTTAATCATCCAAGTAATTTAATAATATAAATCATTGAGTTAATAGCTTGTTGCTGGCTGTCTGCTTAGTTGGGGGTACTCGGCGATGCTCGGCATCTGAAGGGTGACTGTAAACTGCCTTTCAGACAGCAACTATTGCACGTTAATTGGTCTATATAGTCACCTTCACGACGACCAATCAATACACTTGTGTAGGTCACGATGCGATAACAATCACTGCTTTGTGTCTCGTCTAGACTACAACATTAATTATATGTACAGATAACATCACTGGAGGGTGAAGGCCAACTTAGAAACTATATCATAATCATGACCTTTCACTGTAGATACTGGTTCAGACCAGGATCCCGCATTTGGATGGGTTACCATAAATCAAATCAAAGACTTACCCTCTCGTAGGCTCGTGTCTTGAAATGCGTCCCGCGCGGGAACCCGGAACTAGCGGACAGCGGTTATTTGTAGTAATTTATAATTTAGTTAGTGAAAAAATGTATTTTTGCGGATGACGTACGGCGTAGAATTTAGTAATGTCAAAAAAAAATATATTGATTTTTTCCTTTTAAGGTGGTCTATGATTTAAAACATAGAAACCCATCCCCATGAAGGTTTGGCCCGAACACAGTCCCCACCTTGAAAGGTCATCTTTCAACAAGAACAGTTATTTCCTAGTCGGAAGAAAAGTTAAACTAAAATAACAACTAACCTAGGAGAATAACCCAACCATAAAGGTGAAATTAACATAAAAATGAGACTAACCCATTATTAAAATAAGATAAAACAAAACAACATAGTATTCTATAAATGAATAAATTAATAACAGAACCTTGTCTTAATAAAATAAACAAAGAAATTGAAAAGATATTCTCATTCAAGAGAGCGAAGGTAGTGGACATAATCGAATTACTGGTCGTTTGAATATACCTGTTTTGGTTTTTACAAGAACTGTGCGAATACGATCATCTTTGCTCTTTATAGTATTTTGAATAACCCCTAACTGCCAATGTACAGGGGACACATTCTCTATAAGTAAAACAATAGTACTTTCCTAAGCAGGATTTTGCTCTGTATTGCACTTTTACTTAAGAAGTGTGCGGGAGTTAAAGGAACAGGCTCAGATGGATCCTCATTCAATATGCCAAGTGGTCTAGAATTCAAGTCTGTTTCTATTTGGCATAAAATAGTTAATGACTTATCATATGAAATCAAATGATTGCATATGACACAAAAAAAAGGGTTTTAACACTTTTTATAGCAGATTTCCAACTTTAGTATTAGGTAAAATTATACACTATGTAATACCTCAGAGTATATAAATACTACGTGTAATACGATTTTCATTTAAGATCGACTGAAAATGTTCGTCAAATTAGTTTGAAACAATAAAATCTTGAACTTTATTTATGTTGTAGGATTTAGCGCCTACAAAATGTCAGTCGATGAGGACTGGAATTAATCCACTTCAGAGCAACTGTAGAGTTTGATAACGCAACTATATGTTTTGTCAGAATGCGGTTTTGATATATTAGTAAAACTTCTGCAATTATTTTTAGACATAATGTGAGCAATGCAAAGCTCAAGAAGTGCAAGTGACATCACTTTAATTGGCGAAACTTTAGATATTGCCAATTAAAGTGAGATTAGAAAATAAGTCGCACTAAATTATCTTCCGAACTCTGAACACACAGGTAAAGAACAGCACCGTAGGCCTTTTCACTGGCGTCAGAGAACGCAAGTAAAGTTTACAGTACATAATAAAATAACAGTAAATATTATGTCAATTATTCCCACATCATGAGGTAATTTTAATAACTTAAAAATCGAAGGCGGAGCAGTCCTATCAAGTTTTAGCAACCAAAGCTCTTTTATGAGAAGCTTAGAAGGACGAGCATAAAAAATAAGCGGAGCAGTAACACCTAGTACATGCATTTGTTTTACATCAGCGCAAAATGCGATTAGAAATAGTCTGAATTTGTGCGAAACACTATACAATTCCAGTTGTAGGTTAGGTCCTACATGTAGAATGTCATTTAGTGAAACGCCGTTTTCAGTTTTTGCGCTGGAATCCAAAACAAGTCTAACTTTTGTTGAAACAGAAGACTCACGGAATATGCCGTGGTGCGGGATTATATATCCTGAAGTATCACTACTATCAGATACCGGCGTAATATAATCTTTATTGAGATATTCTTCAAGAATGCTATCAAAAGCGATCCTATAAGATGGAGAAGATTGAAGTTTATACTCTGAAGACATAAATCTTCTTTGAGCTGTAATAACTGAAGAATCTAAAATACTTGGGTCCCTTTTGAAAGGAAGCGCAACGAACAAACGACATGAAGAATCACGACGGGTTGTAGTTTTATTAATATTCTCACATTCCTCTTCCTCACCACTTAACCTTATTGTGAGTGGAGATGGAGAATCTTCTAACTCCCGGAAGCGTCGTAAAACAGCATCTAAAGGAGCACTAGAAAAACAACATAGTGCATGTATTCTATTATTGTGAGTAGGTAAAATAGGAGCTTCACCCATTAATATGAATCCGAATGAAGTTTTAATCGCAACAGGAGTTCCAGGAGGACCCTGAATCTGTCCCTGTTTTATCAAACGCGGAAAGAGTTGAGCACCAATTAACATATCGACCCTACCGGGCTCAAAGAATTTGTCATCGGCGAGCGGTACGTTACTAAGATATGCCAACCTCGATCTATCGATTTTTGAGGTAGGCAAGTAGTCTGTGATATTATTCACAACCAGCGGTTTCACAGCGAAAGAAATATTTCTATCGAAACAAGAGGAAATAATGACATCCGTTACACCTTTAATTTCATTAGTGCATCCACCAAATCCGTTAACAGAAACTGGTTCGGTTAACATATTATATTTTAATGATAAGCGTTTACAACATTCCGTTGTAATGAAATGATTTTGTGACCCATTATCAATGAGACAGCGCACAATATGCGAATTACCACAAGCATCGACGGTATAAACACAAGCGGTTGCGAGCAAAACAGTAGAAGGTTGCGATACTTGCGATACAATATCGTTTTGTAGCGAGCACAAAGTGACAGGTGCGTGAGATGAGCTGCTTGTAGGTGCAGTAGAACTAGGATTACTCTGTTCGGCTAGCGGAAGCGTGCGCACAGGTAAGTCACTAAGATTATGTGCCTGTAGCGGTCCAGTTGTGCTGATGGTAGACCTCGAACCATCGGTCATAGGTTTGATCGGCGTCGACTGTGTAAGAGAAGCCGATAACAACACAGTACTATTTTGTTCATTCGAAGGCGGGAAATGTAAAAGAGAATGATGAAACTTTGATTGACACACACCACAAGTTTTAGTTGAGTTACAATTTGAAGTTTTATGCTTCATACTGAGACAGTTAACACAACTATTATGTTGCTTAACAACGTTATAACGCTCTTTAGGACTCAATTTCATAAAATTAGGACAGCGAAAAAACTGATCATGTTCAATGTTATGACACATGACACAAGGTTGCGAGTTATTTGCAGTGACAAATGACTTTACGTTTTTAGGAGTAGGTAATTTAGGATATTGTGACATTACACTCTTTAAAGTTGTAGGATTAATGCGTTCTAAAATTCTACACTGTTCCTTTAAAAAGGTTATAAGTTGAGAATAAGAAGGTTGCTTTTCCGAGCGAAATGTGTTTTCGAACAGACGAATAGTTTCATTGTCTAGCTTCTTAAGTGCAAGAAACAAAAACAAGAAATCTAACTTATCAGATATATTCAACCTTTCAAAGGCAGCTACTGAATTAGCAAATTTATCAATAAAAGTACTGAGCCCATCTACAGAGGCGGAAGTTAAAGTTTTAAAATTTAAAAGTTGATTTAGATAAAAGGTACCTAATGAGCGGACATCATCGTATTTATCAACTAAAGTCGAATAAATAAGATTGTAATTATCCCCAGATGGATTAATACCTGAAACTGTAGTCAAAGCTTTATCAGTCAGCTGACCACATAGATAAAATACTTTTTCAGAGTTTTTCAATGAACTATTATTGTGCACGAGACGGTTGTAACATTCGATAAAAGAACTCCACATACATGGATTACCGTCAAATTGAGGTAGTTTTATTGGCGGCAGTTTTAATTTTGGTTTTGATGAATAGTCATGATCAATTGGAAACGATTTCGTACTACGCAAAACTCCTTGAATACAAGCGTACATGTCTTCAAACGCTTCCCATTGACTGAATGTAGGGCAAAAGGTTTTATCATGTTTCATCTGTTCTAAGTTTAGTTGTTCTACAATTAAATTAAATTCCGTACGAATTGTTTCAATGTTAGAAGTTTTATTTATAAACTCGGAACGAATACTTTCTGACGTTTCAATCGTAAGTGACAAGTCATACAATGACTGTATCTTGGCGAAATATGCTGCCTGTCTAGCTTGCAATAAAATGATTGAATGAGGGACCATCGTCATCTCATCTTCATTTTGATTTTCTTGAACTCTTCTTCCTCTGGTAGCCATTTTGCTAACAGATAAATAAAGTCAAAGAAATAAATAGATAACAAACCGAGGCGGTAGAGGTAAGGTAAATCGGTTGTTACGAGGAAAAATGCAATACAGGCGATATACGCGGTTGGAAAACGTTAATCACGTTATTTAAGTATAAAAGTTGTTTATTAGCGGGTAAAGGACAAAAACTATCGTTTAAGCCTAGAAAGAAGAAGAGGAGTTTGCCTATCGGCTTACAACCTAACTAGCGAGAAAAATTAACAATTAAATAAATCCGGCTCGAAGGACCAATGGAGGGTGAAGGCCAACTTAGAAACTATATCATAATCATGACCTTTCACTGTAGATACTGGTTCAGACCAGGATCCCGCATTTGGATGGGTTACCATAAATCAAATCAAAGACTTACCCTCTCGTAGGCTCGTGTCTTGAAATGCGTCCCGCGCGGGAACCCGGAACTAGCGGACAGCGGTTATTTGTAGTAATTTATAATTTAGTTAGTGAAAAAATGTATTTTTGCGGATGACGTACGGCGTAGAATTTAGTAATGTCAAAAAAAATATATTGATTTTTTCCTTTTAAGGTGGTCTATGATTTAAAACATAGAAACCCATCCCCATGAAGGTTTGGCCCGAACAATCACATTGTGATTAATCGTTTAACGTGTATCATACATATTAATCAGTTAATACACACAGGTAACCAAGGTAAGGTTTTTACATTTAGACTTTCCAGCTTGCAAGCTTCCTCACTATAGTTCGTGAGTTGAGTTGTTTATATAAGTATAAAGCAAGCAATTAGCGGCAATACACAAAAGAAAAACAATATTTGAAACTATCCGGTTAAATATTGCTCATGTTTATATCCAAAGTCACCCCACCTAAGCAGCATTGTACCCGCACCGTAAAGCGATGAATTAAAAAGCTCTGATTGTTAATAATGTCCTTTATTAGAAGGTACATACCTACATTGTTACGCTTATAATTTGTTTTAAGTGATGAAAGTCACGAGTGCTTTAACCATTCGGTATTCTAGGCATATTGTAACAGGTAAGTAATAGTAGGTAATAATTATAAAGAGAAAATCATATAAACATATGACTTCTAATAATATTTATTGACATACGTATTGTTCGTCAATGTTACAGGTTATAATGCCGGCGCCCTTTGTGCTTGCCGCGACCGACGAGTTTGCGCGCCACTGCCAATTTTATAATGACAGGATAAAATAGTTGACAGCTCGCGGCAAGCATCAACTGATTCATTTTTTCATTATAAAATTTACTTTAAGGCTTGGATATACGCCGTTGACCTTGATCGAATGGGCGTTACCGGTGCGGGGGCACCTCACCCCCCGACAATAATTACGCGCAGCGCGTCTCGTACGAGTGTATGTTGCAGGCGAATTACAAAATTCACTCGTTTACAAACGGCCAGTATTTAGTAAAGATGTCGGTATTATTTTTTTATTTGCACTTGGTTGGATCGCAGTTTTTTATCAAATTACATTCGGAGCTACACATAATCATTTCAAAATGTCTAAATATTGCTAATTATCACAATCGTATTATCTAATCTAATAATAATGTAATACCTCAGAGTATATAAATACTAATACTATAAACGAGCAATTCTTGTATATATGTAAATACTTATATATACCTATATAAATCTGAATCTCGTAAACAGCTCCAACGATTTTCATAAAGTTTTGTATGCAGGGGGTTCCGGGGGCTATAAATTGATCTAGCTAGGATTCATATTCAGAAAACGTCGTTTTATCCGTGTTTGCAGGTAATGAAAAACTGCTATAATATAATTAGAATACGAAGGTAAATTTCGCCAATATTAACTAGCTTATAATAGCTCAGGTGGGAACGGGCGGTCCCGAAACCGGAAGACCACGGTTCGAGTCTAGATGACTATAATTTTTTTCCCCTTTTTATTCAATTTCCTTCGTTTGTGACACAAATTATTATGATTTACCAAAAAAAAAAAACGAGCAAGGCTCGGTCACCCAAGTACTAATACCAGTAAACGAGAAATTCTTGTACAATTACATATACACATACTTGTATATGTATATAGGATGACTGGTAATTAGTAAACGATACTTAGACACATGATTGTTCTCATGATAACAAACAACTTTCCCAAAGTTTTTATTTACTTAATCGCTTGGCTCGCGGTTAAAAATATAACAATGACATCAATTGTTATAATAGGACGCGCGTCCCTCGCGAGAACCAAACCAACTAAATATAATGGGCACATGAGCCCATCATATTTAATTTTAGTCTAACAAAATAAGAATAAGTAGGGTAAACTCACCAGTAACTGGCCACTTAAGCACATTACCCAATTTATATCATTGTTATGACAAAATGTGTCAAGAAATTTAGATTCTTATATTTTCTTTGGTTAAAGCGTGTATCCGTTTATCGATATTGATATGTAAAAAATCAAATAAAACAGAATTATGTAGAGATATTTAGATCGAATGAAAAAGTAGTTGTTTTTATAGTAACTGGCCATAAAAATTTTGAAATTAGCCACCATAACACTAATTATTGGCCATGTGAAAATAATCATGAAAACAATTAAAATATAGAATAAAGTAACTAAGATTACAAATACAAAACACTTCATAAAGTTAATAAGCTAAATTCTAGCAATATTGTACTTAATTCATTAAAGAAAATCAATCAAATACCACAGTTGTAAACTCTATTCAAATTCAAATTAAAAAAGAAATTATTCAATTTAGGCCCTGATAAGGCACTTATGAAAATGGCTCCACACCGGTTCCAAATACAACTTGAACTGATAAGACTCCGGCAAGAAACTCTAAAGGAACGAGGAACTTAGAACCGTTTTCATGTATACTGGTTGAAAACAAGTTTAAATAAATTACCTACATCATCATAATCATCATCAGATGTAGAGTCTCTAACAAGTATGGCACAAAAATGAATTTCATCGTGAAAAACATTCATCCTCAGGAATATGAATTCTGTGGGGTGATGGAATACAACTCTGTAACAGACGGGTATAAATAAAAAAGGCGAAACTTTATAATCACACTGAATATATTCAAAACACAAATGTGAGCAGCAGTGAAAAAGTAACAAAAATGAGCTCGCGTGGCTTTATGTGGAGACTTCCAGCATGACTAACCCAACATAGGTTTCGAAAATATGCCATCTAGAAATCTCCACATAAAGCCACGTTCATATTTTTAATGGGTGGCTAATGATTGAAAATATGCAAAAATGACAATTAATTACAAGCCACCCGCCATATCTAAGTTTACAATAGATGCTGACAGAATAGAAATTTAAAAAAGGATCACTTACCATCTGTATAACATATCAAACACAATAGATTTATGACATACACGCTACCTACCACACAATAATTTTTTTACATCAAGCGTTACCTTAAGATTTTTGTAAAGATTTACCGTTCATGTCGGCGTGCATGTTCTGCACGCCGATTGTCACAAATTGATCGATATCCTTGGCGTTAATGTTCATATTGGAGAAACAAATTACTTCAATGAAAGCTACTTGAGTAGTTAATACCGAAAAGTAATAATGGATGGCGTACTGTTAGGATAACTCTTAATCTATACATATAAAATGCTTTGTCCTGAATGACTGACTGACAATCAACGCACAGCCTAAACCGCTGATCGTAGAGACCTGAAACTTGGAGGGTATGTTCTTTGTATGACGTAGGCATCCGATAAGAAAGGATTTTTCGAAATTCTACCCCTAAGGGGGTGAAAAGCGGGGGCAAAGTTTGTATGGGACAACGTTATTCCTTGGTCCGATCTACTTCAAATTTTGCATAAACATTCCTTAACAAAATTGATGGAAGACGTGTTTCGTATTTTATTGAAACTCATCGCCTAACGGGGTCAAAAAGGGGTAGAAAGTTATTTTAGGGGTGATTTGCATCGAAGTTGATATCAATACTCCTTAGTACTTTTGATTTAAATTACATTTTATTTTGACACACGTTTGAAAACTTAATCCGAATTTCACAGATTACAGAATAAGGCAGATGGGGCGCCCGGAACACGGGAGTGAGGCCAAAAAAGCAAATACAAATTTTAAAACACATACCTGGCCCCTATTTCACCAGACGGACAGGTGCGACAATTTATGGCAATTGCCGATATGTCACGATAATTATTGTTTCATAAACCTCTACCATATGTTAACATAATCCGACGGTATGTCGGCTGATGACAGGCGTTATGTATTGAAAAATTACAATTCTCACGTCTCGCCGTTCGTAGGGCTAACTAATGCCCGGTTTCTATGAACAAAAACGAATCGTTTTGCTTACCAATGGTAGGTTTTTTTATTGCCAAACTGGGCATATAGATCATTTCGTAAGCTAATTTTACCTGTGATAGCTACTTCCATATGGGAGGGTTGCTATGCAAAGCTTTGAGGTCTTTGCTTCACTATTAGTAAAGATATAAGAGTCTTAATTTTAACCGATAACGGTCCAAAAAATAGAAATTGGCCATAAGATCACCAATTTCCACACATACTTATATATTTTTTGCTGCTATATAGTTGTTTTGTTGTTTTTATTTTATTTTTAACGGGCTATTCTGTAACATATTTTTAATTTGAATTAAATTACACTATTAAATAAATACATAAATAATTACATGGCACTTACTACAAGCGTTTCAAATTAAATATATTAAATTATCATATTTATCATGGATAACCAAAAAGATAAATTAATAAAAAAGATTCGCTAGGTAATCTGATTTTCTTTAAATGTTCGTTCTTTATAGTTTGAGAACTCATTGAAACTATTATCGCCACCACTACCTACCTATTTACTGCTTTCGCAAAGAGCCAATTTGAAATGATCACAACAAAAACACGACAAAACGAGGAAGCCGACAGCTCTTGCCCCATGTCAATTATTTCCGACAAATCTACAAATATGTAGAGTTGTAAAAAATTAACATTGTTTCATAACATAAAAAGTTGACTGTCATGCCTGTCATTATAAAACTACAATTGTAGATAAATCTAAACATTATAAATGTTTATGAAACTATTTTTCAGACAACTTTTCGCATTTCCTTAGTAATCTAATGCGTAGAATTGTCACCTAGAACCTGTCACCTGTAAATTGTCACATATCACCTGTCACCTATCAGCTTGGTGAAATAGGGGCCTGGTATTCGCTTTTGAATTTGTATTTCCTTTGTTTATAAAACTTTATTTAACGGAAAACACTTTCGTTTAAATAAACTTTGTGATTTTTTTGGCCTCACTCCCGTGTTTCGCGCGCTCTATCTGCCTTTTGTTCTGTAATCTGAGCCGATTTTATTCAAAAAACTTGGTGCAATGCAATACTCTTTAAAATTAGAATGTCAAATATAAAAGAATATTTAAATCGGATTACAATTCGAAACTTAAATTCTTTTTTGTTCTTGCATATTTTAATGAAAAACTTACCTTATGCCTTGATTTTCCTTGGAAATCTCTTAGATTACCTACTTAGCGAATATTTGCGATTGCTGTATAATTTGTTTGGATGTTCATTTTCACTATTTAATTAGAATATTTTGAGTGTAGTTAATTTAATTTCTTTTTCATTTGTTGTTATAATAATATATAAGATTCTTTGAGTTTTATTTGTTAGTGTATAATATTGGTTTTTAGTATTAATAGTAAAAATATCCGTGTTTGATTTTTCGGGGTGATTTGCATCGAAGTTGATAGCAATACTCCTTAGTGCTTTTGATGTATGCTTCTATTCCAGTTTTTAAGAGTATTACATTGCACCAAGCTTTTATGTGAGTTCAATTTTTTTTGAATAAAATCGGAAGGAACTTTTAAACATTTTTGTCTGTCTATTTGGGTTCATAGCTGATGTTATAAAGAGTAACTTAGGTACTTTTATTTTTGAAAAATGATATGATGAAACCCTACGCGGGTGAAACCGCGGGGGTCTGCTAGTCTTCTATACATATAAAATGCTTTGTCCTGAATGACTGACTGACAATCAACGCACAGCCTAAACCGCTGATCGTAGAGACCTGAAACTTGGAGGGCGTGTTCTTTGTATGACGTAGGCATCCGATAAGAAAGGATTTTTCGAAATTCTACCCCTAAGGGGGTGAAAAACGGGGGTAAAGTTTGTATGGGATAACGTGATTCCTTGGTCCGATCTACTTCAAATTTTGCATAAACATTCCTTAACAGAATTGATGGAAGACGTGTTTCGTATTTTATTGAAACTCAACGCATAACGGGGTCAAAAAGGGGTAGAAAGTTATTTTAGGGGTATTTTGCGTCGAAGTTGATATCAATACTCCTTAGTACTTTTGATTTAAATAACATTTTATTTTGACACATGTTTGAATACTCAATCCGATTTTCACAGATTACAGGATAAGGCAGATGGAGCACCCGGAACACGGGAGAGAAGCCAAAAAAGCAAATACAAATTGTAAAACACATACCTGGTACAGTAGTACCCAATTAATATGGCTTACCGATGTACTTGCACCGAAGATACATTTTCAAAGCACGGGAATCGATATTGGTCGGCAGCTGCCGCCATGTTAGCGCGCGCCGTGCGAAGGGGTGTAACTTGGAAGGAGTGAGACGGAACTAACAGCTGCAGTGTATTATGCACCTAATAGTAGTGATCTAAGGTTGATTGTAAGTTTTTAGCATTATTTCGTTAATCTTCGGGGCCATACTTACTTTTCTTTTCATTTTCATACTTTCTTTTCTGTGCGAACGAAGATTCACGACGCGCCATATCAGTTGGGTAATACTGTATTTGCTTTTGAATTTGTATTTGCTTTGTTTAAAAAACTTTATTTAACGAAAAACACTTTCGTTTAAATAAACATTGTTTTTTTTGGCCTCACTCCCGTGTTTCGCGCGCTCTATCTATTTATTTATTATTATAGCACACAACACAGAATACAATCAATGCATGACAATTACATACAATTAGAGATATCGATCTGGAATGTCTATCTGCCTTTTGTTCTGTAATCTGAGCCGATTTTATTCAAAAATCTTGGTGCAATGCAATATAGACCGGGAGATACTGGCATAAATTTCCTGGTCATTTGTACCAGTATGGCGACCAGTCAGGGGTCTAATTACGTAATGACGAAAAGGAAAATGATGGTCACAGCGCTGGTACCGGCGGCCCAATCGCGTGGGCGTTAATCACACCTTTGCGGTGGTATGGCGGCCATTCGAAATCGTCGGAAAAGTATGGCATGGTGATTTTCATGAAGTTAGCCTGGTACAAATAATAATAATAACACTTTATTGAAACCAACTTAATAACTAGCTTAAGTCTAAAACATTTAATTTTAATACGCGCAACCACCCATTTCTTTTTTATCGACTATCGGAAAATACAAAAAAATATTGGAACAAATCGTTCGAGACTCGTAATTTATCCTACACGTTCGATTAAAGACCACGCGATTGGGCCGCCAGTACCAGCGCTATGACTATCATTTTCCTTTTCGTCATTACGTAATTAGACCCCTGACTGGTCGCCATACTGGTAACAATGACCAGGAAATTTGTGCCAGTATCTCCCGGTCTAATACTCTTTAAAATTGGAATGTCAAATATAAAAGACTAGCGACCCGCCCCGGCTTCGCACGGGTGCAATGTCATAATGAGGTGTCGATAGATTTTCGCGCCGTACTCTACCCTGCCCTGCCCTGCCTTACCCTACCCTGCCCTGCCCTGCCCTGCCCTGCCCTACCCTGCCCTGCCTTGCCCTGCCCTGCCCTGCCCTGCCCTGCCCTGCCCTGCCCTGCCCTGCCCTGCCCTGCCCTGCCCTGCCCTGCCCTGCCCTGCCCTGCCCTGCCCTGCCCTGCCCTGCCCTGCCCTGCCCTGCCCTGCCCTGCCCTGCCCTGCCCTGCCCTGCCCTGCCCTGCCCTGCCCTGCCCTGCCCTGCCCTGCCCTGCCCTGCCCTGCCCTGCCCTACCCAAACCTAACCTAACCTACCCGGCCCTACCCTACCCTACCCTACCCTACTCTACCCTACCCTACGGGTATGAAAAAAAGTTTACGTCCTATTCTCAGACCTACTGAATATACACACAAAATCTCATAAGAATCGGTCAAGCCGTCTCGTAGGAGTTTTTTTACAAACACTGTTCTAATACTTAAATTTTTAAACTCGTGATATCTTTCGAATGGAATGTCCGAATTGAATAATTCAAAAAGTTATACAAAGGTATTGAAGCATTCTTGAATATGAAGTAATTTATTTTGATAAGGATTTATACCAAGATACAAAAAAAGAGCTTTTTCTAGCGGCGGCATTTCAATTAAATTTTTAAAATAAAAAAACACTTATTGTGGAATAACTATAATAGTTAGACATATACTATCGCGACACTTTTTGTAAATAATGATGAGTTCTACAAAGTTGTAGTATATTATTTTATTCTATCATCAATAGTTTTCGCAGCGCACGCGATGAAATGAATATTTTAGGTAATTTTTTTACACCTTTGGTTACATTATTCGAGTTTTAGTAAGGATCCCTAATTTTTTTGAAAATATAATATAGCCTATGTCACCCGGGGATAGTGTAGCTTCCCAACAGTGAAAGAATTTTTCAAATCGGTTCAGTAGCTTCGGAGCCTATTCAATGCAAACAAACAAACAAACAAACAAACAAACAATCAAATCTTTCCTCTTTATATATTAGTTTAGACTATTTAAATCGGATTAGAATTTGAAACTATTTTTTTTATGTTCTTTGATATATGAATGAAAAACTTACCTTATGCCTTGATTTTCCTTTGAAAAGTCCTTGGAAATCTCTTAGATTACCTACTTAGCGAATATTTGCGATTGCTGTATAATTTGTTTGGAAGTTCATTTAATTTCTTTTTCATTTGTTGTTATAATAATTAAATAAGATTTTTTGAGTTTTATTTGTTAGTGTATAATATTGGTTTTTAGTTTTAATAATATCCGTATTTGATGTTTCGGGGTGATTTGCATCGAAGTTGATAGCAATACTCCTTAGTGCTTTTGATTCTTCTATATTTGTCATTCCAGTTTTAAAGAGTTTTGCATTGCACCAAGCTTTTATGTGAATTCAACTTTTTTGAATAAAATCGGATTGAGTTTTTAAACATTTTTGTCTGTCTGTTCCGGTTCATAGCTGATGTTATAAGGAGTACTAGCTACTTAGCTACTTTTATTTTTGAAAAATATTAAGTGTTCCGCGCAAAAAATTTCAAACCGTACGTGGGTGAAACCGCGGGGGTCTGCTAGTTTATACAGATAAAGTAGATAGTGGCCAATTATTGAAAGTGGCCAGTTACACCTTGGTTTACCCTACCATTTTAATTTAATTTGTTGTTTATCCCTATTTGTTTCCATGGGAATGTTGTTTTTTATCATGAGTATAATCATGTGTCTTAGTATCGTATACTAATTACCAGTCATCCTATATATATATATATATATACATATACAAAAATTCCTCGTTTACAGGTATTAGTACTTGGGTGACCGAGTCTTGCTCGTTTTTTTTTCGGTAAATCATAATAATTTGTGTCACAAACGAAGGAAATTGAAAAAAAAAAAAAAACACAAAAATATTGTCATCTGGACTCGAACCGCGGTCTTCCGGTTTCGAGTCCGCCCGTTCCCACCTGAGCTATTATAAGCTTGTTAATGTTCGCGAAATTGACCTTCGTATTCTAATGATATTACAGCAGTTTTTCATTATATCAGCAGTATTAGTACTTGGGTGACCGAGTCTTGCTCGTTTTTTTGGTAAATCATAATAATTTGTCTCACACACGAAGGAAATTGAAAAAAAAAAAAAAAAAAAAATATTGTCATCTGGACTCGAACCGCGGTCTTCCGGTTTCGAGACCGCCCGTTCCCACCTGAGGTATTATAAGCTTGCAAATGTTGTCGAAATTGACCTGCGTATTCTAATGATATTACAGTTTTTCATTATCTGCAAACACGGATAAAACGACGTTTTCTGAATATGAATCCTAGCTAGATCAATTTTTCGCCCCTATAATCTGAATCTCGGAAACATCTCTAACGATTTTTATGGAATTTGGTATACATAACTAAACATTTTCGGGGGTGATAAATCGATCTAGCTAGGTTTAATTTATTTATCTATGAAATAAACAAATTTTTAGAAAACGTCGTTTTATCCGTGCTTTCAGGCAATGAAAAACTGCTACAATATGATTAGAATACGAAGGTAAATTTCGCCACAATCTGCAAGTTTACAATAGCTCAGGTGGTAAATAGGGCGGTCCCAAAACCGAAAGGCTCCGGTTCGATTCCAGATGATTAATATTTTTTCCCTTATTTTTTCAAGTTCCTTCTTTTGTGAGAAATACTATTTGGAATTACCAAAAAAAAAACGAGCAAAGGTCGGTCACCCAGGTAATATAATATTGGTTATGTCAATAAAATAATAGCTATTTATAACACAGAATAGAAACATTGTTTAACCAAAAAAAAACCTATCTCCTTTTCCATATCATAGGCTATTTGCATGCCAAATTTCATGAGTAATTGTGGCGTGAAGGCGTAACAAACAAACAAATTCACTTTCACATTTATAATATTATATTAAGTTAGGTGGGATATAATATTAATAATAATAATTTATAAATAAAATTATTATCATCTTTAATTTTATTGTAGCTCAAACATTTTTTTTTATAACACTAAAATTAAAATCAAAAATACTACTAATAAAAAACCTAACTATTATTATAATATTATAGTATGGATGGCATTCGCTGTACACCATAACGTCACCGCGCCAGGTCTCAACTTATCGCGCACGGGAGTACCAATAAACCCGCCTAATACCAAGAATCGACAAAATAACAAATTGATTTCAAGACAGACACAGACTTTGAACGGCACGGAGAAAAGTGACATAGGTCCGTTCAGCACAGCGTCTCGTCCCGCACTGATTTATTGGACGACAGAGGGGTCGCCCACGCGTATTTTGAGTATTGATAACGAAAAAAATTCGTAAGAAATTATTAGAAAAAATATTTGTAAAAATAAGCTGAAGGTGACCTTGGTAATTAATTTTCGAATACGTTAATGGCAAAAAACAAATCTTATGATTTATATTTTAGGAGAAAAAAGGTTTTATATTTGAAAACAGAGGTTACTTTGCATTTTATTTTCTCTTATTTTAAATCGTATTTTTAATTTTCTGAAAAGAAGAGGATATGCTTTGTATCATGTAGATTATAATTTATATTTTTAATTTTTTTTTTCTATACAGATTACGGAGAAAAATGGTTTTAATGTAGCCCAAATGAAGCCCATTCACATATATCGCCGCCTTAACGCACATGATTTAAAGGCGTCACTTGGATGGCAAGTTATTGCCGAGGCGTAGCGGTGCTGATATAGTGAGTGGTGACGTTTATACAGCCTTCAAGTCAGTGTCAATTTTTGGAATCGATTTTAAACTATTTTCTTGATGAGATAGAGATTCTAAACTTTAAACATAGCTCAGAATTTAATGCAATATAAACTCATTTTAATATCTGTTCCACGTAAAACTAAAAAGTAATGCTACTTGTATACGTACTATATATATTCTACTTCCATAGATAGATACCCAGAACAAAAAGACCATGTTCATGCACAATAACGTTTAATTTGGGCGGGATCGAAGCCACAACTTAAGGCTTGGCAGTCAGTATATCTAACTTCCTCGCCAATCAGCCCGTCAAGTGTAGATCGTGATTAGCATCCTCGGCGGTATTGTCTCGGCACCGACGCGGCGCGGATATCCTGCACACGCTGCCTCATATCCGTATGATTCACGTCTCTCGCTGCAAAATTGAATATTAATACCGCCCACGTGATTTACATACGCTTACACATGCACAAATGTACACAGAGGTATGTCATAACATCTTTACGATGCACTTCGCCTCTCGTGACTTTGTCACTGCGCGTGAAATCGTCACGCAGAGATTGAAAATATTAATCCTGGTTAAATGGAATTATAATTTTTCACTTCTATTCTGAAGTTATTGAATACAAACGGGTGTTTTAATAAATAAAATAATTTAAAAAAAAAAACAATTTATAGGCCTGTATTTGACTACAACACAATCATCAGGATCAGTTATGATGTGGCCAAGGTGGCAAGCACACAACGCCTAGAAGGAACTAGCTGTCAAGTGCAGCTAACACACCGGTAGAAGCTTGGTGACAGACTGTTTAGAACAGCTGAACATCAAACGCGCGGGAGGAGACGCGCGGGCGGCGGACTCCACTCCTACGGCGCGCAACCCCCACCATCACCGGGCGGCCGGCGAGGCAGTCGCGACCCGCCATCAGACCACTCGCAATATTGTACCCATCGGCGACAGACGATCCTTTGTTAATATTTTTGGCTGGCATTAAACCACCCTATTTTATACAGTCCGCTTTCATGTATATCAAACGTCCTCACGACCCTAACACAGACTCTCAATTTAAGGTTGGTAGCCAGATAGGTGGGTACTACAACTACCATACCATCGTGGTTTCCTTAAGATGCTTTCCTTCATCAAAAGCTCCAACTCATTGTAGGATTCAAACCTGGGACCTTCGTCTTGGCATTCGAACTCACTACCTATAGCTATAATCGCCTTAAACTGATTTTGTTCTTGTTCTAATAGCTTTTTCAAAAATCGAAATTTTTAAATGAAATAACAACAACGTTTGTATTCGTTTTGAACTGAATAAAAGTAGAATCTTCTAACCTAATAGTAGAACTCTTACGATATTCAAGCTAGTCTGTGCAGCATTGGCTGTCTGTTTATTGAAATAAGATGTGTTCCCAGTCCACTGGCTTCACGTACGAGCATGGAATATATAACAGAGGTAACGTATACAGAGTTGTCATATTCCTGTTATCTCGTGACACATCGTGGAGTTTGTTTGCGCAACAGATTCTCATGTGTAGTGTTTGTGTCACTACGAAATCTTTCTCACGTCTAAAAAGTTTAACTTTTTATTCATGGCAGACATCTAAATACAAATATTGTTATTTAATGCGTGTCCATGTAGTTCGTATAGTTTAAAATAACCGGTCAAGTGCGATTCGGACTGGCAAAGACGTTTCTTGTATGGATGCCCTCTTTAATTTTTAATTTTATTTCATTGTTATTATTTTTTATTATAGCGGTACATTCTGTGAAAATTTCAACTGTCTACTTATTCGTTCATGAGATACAGCCCACTGACGGACAGACGGACAGCGAAGGCTTAGTAATAGGGTCCCTTTGGCACCCTTTGGGTACGAAACCCAAAAAATATTCTTTGTGCTCTCGCTTTGGCGATTATGATTCAGGCGCCTGGTAAGTTTCAGATTTCATTAAGTATTCCGTAAATATAAGTACATAAATAAAATAGTTCGAGGACAGTCATGTCTTTTCAGCACATTTTAATAATTGCCGATGGTAGCTTCATCCATCAACGAGGCTACCTTACCTTAGTATTAAAATTCATGCGTTCATCTGACTGTGAGACAGTGGTTGGTGTTAATAATTAAATGTGGTCAGCAGGTAAGTAGGATAGCCAATAGCTTTTTAGTTTAGTTTTAAGGCGATGATAGCTCAGTGGTAGTGACGTCGGATACCGAGACAAAGGCCCCGGGTTCGAATCCTACAATGAGCATGAGCTTTCGGTGAAGGAAAAAATCGTGAGGAAACCATAGCACGATAGTAGGGTACTTTGCAGTACCCGTCTGGCTGGCTACCACCCTCAAGTTGAAAATTTGGCACCAAGCACCTTTCGGTTTGTTCCTACAGCTGCACTTGAGAGCCAGTTCCTTCTAGGCTTTGTGTGCTTACCACCTTCGGCCGCAACATCAATTACCATGGCGAGATTGCGGTCAAACAGGCATATAAACAGTAAAAAATATTGCCAATACGCGGTGATTGAGTGTTTGTTCAACGCAGATTCATTCCTTTATTTATATTTTCTTTGCTACAATGCTGAAATAAAAAGTCACTGAAACCAGAAGAATTGATTACTGGTTACTGAAACCAGAAGGCTCAACGTTATTAAGTCATTGTATTTGCAACTTTTATTCTCATCATACGTTGTTTTTTTTTTTTTTTTTTAGAAATATATACTATAATTTGTTAAAATTTTGAAATTTTGCTATATTTTTAATGTGTGTTTGCCAAGTGGTTTTTTTTTTATTCATTTCTTTGCCACTTTGGTTTTAGCCGTCAATTTAATATTATATTATTTTCTTTTCTATTCGGCTTTCTTGTGATATGCCATACTAACTGTTAGTTTTAAGGGAAACCTATTATTAGCCTTACTTTATTGGTTATATATTTTTTTTTTTACTAAAATTTTATGTTACGCTGTTGGTTTTCTTAATAAATAAATAAATATATTATTTCAACTAACATTATCCGTAATTCGCTAATGACGCTAAGTTTCCCTAATGATTCTAAAACTGCTTGATATTCAATATCAACGATAAGTTCGTTATTCCCTCGTCTATAGAATTACTAACAATATTCATACAAAATTAATTATGTACTATGTAAGTACGGTACTGTGTGGTTTGTACACATCTTAGGGGCATGTTCCAGGTCCCCAGTGAGGTAGACGTATGAACTAATTGGATAGTTACAAAGTGATCGGTTATGTTGGAGCGGGTTGGTTGCTCCTATGTTGCTTAACTTTGACTACATACATATACCTGGTTGCTAGATCATCCATTATTGTCTTTTTTATGCTCTTGACTCGATATTTGCCCACTATCTCATACTAGATCGAGTGGCGTGAATGGTACGGGTTTAGGAAACAATCAGAGATGAATGTTCTTGTATGGTAATCGTTGATTTGTTCCGCAGATCATCACCACTGTCTTGTTTTTTTTTACTGTTTATAGGCCTGTGTTTGATCGCAATCTCACCATGGTAAGTGATGATGTGGCCGAAGGTGGTAAGCACACAAAGCCTAGAAGAAACTGGCTCTGAAGTGCAGCTGTCGGAACACACCGATAGGTGCTTGGCGACAGATTTTCAACTTGAGGGTGGTAGCCAGCCAGGCGGGTACTACAAAGTACCCTACCACCGTGCTATGGTTTCCTCACGATGTTTTCCTTCACCGAAAGCTCAAGCTCATTGTAGGATTCGAACCCGGGACCTTCGATTCAGTATCCGACGTCACTACCACTGAGCTATCATCGCCTTAAAATTGATAAATAATATTTGAATATGATGAATAATAACTGTGGGGAATCCTATCCCCTTATTTATCTTTTTTGAAGAATTTCTTTCTTCTCTTATCGTTGGGAATTTTTCGTATTATTTTGTATAGTTGGCACTAATGTGAGGATACGAATTTAAGAACCAGTAGAATTTTATAAGTGTTACAAACCTATGAAAAATAAAAATGTGTGATGAAAATTAAATACCTTCTGAATCATAAACATTGGAGCAGCTGTACTCCTTATGATATTAACAGCGATACCATGTACAATAGAAAATTACAGACACAATGTTGCTGCAAACATTGCTTTGTAATTACTAGCGGCTATTATCATGAAGTCAAAAGCAAATATGGTTCTAATTAATTACTATACAATTATACATTATTACTCGATAGTTATCGCGAACAGAATTTCACTGTAATTTCCAGATCCTTCAGTACCATACAAAATGATATATTCTGCGCGTCTCAGCTACATCCAACATACAGCGTCGTCTAATCTCCACGTAATCAGTATAATCCTGCTTTAATGAGAGACAGGTTGGTCTGCCAGCTATATCTATCTACCTGCTCTATTCTAGAAGCACTTTGTAATTTGTGAGCGCTAATGAACACGGGAGAGGACGGAAGAGAAAGACCAAGAATAAATTACACAGATCAAGTGAAGGCAAAAATGGATGTCGTATCGTATAAGGAGTTACAAAATGTTTCTAATGATAGAGCAGAATGGAAGAAGCTACACCGACAAAGCACATCTCTTAAATATAGAAGAAGAATGACACGGGATTCCCATTAGTTTCATTTTAAATACACACAATAAATCACGAGCCGGGCTACGACAAGGGTCCGACGGCCTCTCGATCCCGCGATACTCAATAATCAACCAAGCTATCTCACATGCATACTAATGAAGCCTATCTGCTCTAGATATAATACACAATAGGTTTGTTGAGCATGCTTATTCATAACATCATTCATTAGTTATTCTATGTTAGTGAATTTGTTGAAATGCTTTTGTTTCACGAGGAATTGAACGTTCGGTTTGTTCACGGAACTCCGAGTTCAGACTCCCTTGTGACGTGATATTTTTAACCCACCTGTCTCACTAGCTTAAAGCCTTTTTCTTTGGCAAAGGCCTTCCAATAAACAAATATGATTTCTATATATTTACTTTTGAGGAAATTTAAAAGGATCATGAAAATAGTAGACAATAAAATACATAAAATTATAAAGTTTTTTAATTTAAAGTTTATATTTTATGGTAATTACGTGTCGTGCTCGGCTCGTTAAAATATAAACACGCGTGCGAGGATCGAGTCAATAGACAACTATTTAAATTAAGCTTTAACTTGCTTTCTGCCCGCACTTTGCCAACACACAGTTATTTGTCTTCGTTTCCAACTAATTACCTAGATCGTTTCAGATTATTTATTGTTGAGATTTTTATTACATTAAATAAATTACTATTTCATATTTGTTACTATAAAATTGTGAAGAGTGCAGTAGTGCCACTTCCCCGCATTTCAGTGATATAAATGTTTATGCATACGTGTTCCTGCCGCGCGGCTACAAAGCTGCTATATTTTTATGCGTCGTCGTCCCACAGAGTTGAAAATGCTATAGTATTTTCTCGAGCGCATATCTGAAGTGTACCTTTGACAGAATCTCTCATAATGTCACCTGTATTTCATTCCGGCAAGTTGGCGTGGTTTGTCGGCGATATTACCTCGCCAAAATGAAAAAAATTCACTCGCCCACAGTGCCACGCCGTAACTTTGTCGCGTCACCGGTCACATGTATTCGCACTACATATTTCGCTCAGTATAAGTGTAATACACACCTCAAATTAGGTTCCTGTGTTCCAAGTGTATACTTCACCATATACTGGTATAACGGAAAGGGTATACAGGTCGTTGTTTTGGTCAGCGACGAGCGACTCAGGGTCGATTATACAAATGATACTGGTGCTAAAAAAATATAAAAAATACTTTTTTTTTTTTAATAAAAATAAAAAAAATAAAATTTTGAAAATCATGTAATAAGCTAAAGTGTAGATATAATACTCAACGGGAGTACGTCCCTCGTAGGTCCTCCTAGGTCGCTTGTCGCTGACCAAAACAACACCCAGTATACATTCGAAGGGGGTGAAGTACATCAGGTAGGTACAGACTCTCTATAAAAAGTTTCAGCTCAAAATAAATTACTCAAAAATTCAAACCAATTTTTTTAATTCAAGCTTATTGAATTAAAATCATGACCAACATGTCACCAGTCAATGAGGGTCATTATTATCAGTCATCTAACCCATTGTTTCTTGTTAAATGAGACTTTGTTGTTGTAGGAGCAGGGTGTGTCGCGGCGTCGCCGACAGTCGGCACATTTCAGAGCAATTCTCTAATTAATGAACGACACTTCCTGACTCGTCGCTCGCGAGATATCAAACTTTATATTCTTCGTTAGAACTTCTGCCGGCGTCTTTTATATCGGGCCCTCCCTTGACAAAGTTCCACAAGGCCCTCGGTTAAGATAATTTTGTAACTGTGAGCGACTCACTGTTTTCCGTGTTCGTACGTTTTGTTCGCAACTCATTATTGTAATGAGTTACGGAACAATCTCAATCTTTTCATTCACTTGAAATTACATATATGATAGTACGTGGTACAAACTCTTTCTCAACACATTGGCGTATTTCTTATGACATTACAACCTTCTCATTCAAAATAGCCATTTCTTATCATTGAAATTGATCAAAAGTACTAGTAGTTTACGTTTACTAAACCAACACAATCTGAAAAGCTATTTAACTTTTAATCTATGAATGGATGAGAATATTTTTCACGTAATAATAATTGATGAAAATATAAATAACTAAAATAATATAATAAGTTCTTAGATCTCAACAATAAAAATATACGAAATTCATAGCTATTTTCACGGGAAAGTGGAACATTCTGGTTTTACAATAGCATATTGTTTGATGTGGAGTTGGCCGCAAAGTTAGTTGTAAGACGCTGGAAACAACTTGAAACGTTTATTGCTGTTATTGTTATATTCAAGACATTGTTGTACGAATAAATATAGCGTTTCTTATGCTCTGGCATTATATAATTCATTTTAAATAGATATTATGCAACTATTTTGATGACATGTGATAAAATTCACTATTGATGTCACAGGTTTCATGTACCTATGTTTATAATCACAGCAAATGCTATATAATTAATACTTGTACGCCAACCAAGGAGCGCCTGGCACTACGGAGGGCTACGGTGCTACGCCTGTCCCACCACGTACCATTGTAGTGGAGTTAGAAGGAGCGCCTACACAACGATGCGAATAGTGCTAGGGCGTAGCGCGTGGGCCGTAACTTTTTTTTAAATTGTTTATAGGCCTGTGTTTGACCGCAATCTCACCATGGTAAGTGATGATACGGCCGAAGGTGGTAACCACACAAAGCCTAGAAGGAACTGGCTCTCAAGTGCATATTCACCATTATGTTGTATTTCAAAACATGACGTATCGCAATAACATTTTAATAGTAATTCAATGTTATTTGTAAATCCACAATTATTATTACAACAAACGTTAACCGTATTGAGTTCACAATTGAATCACACCGCACATCATACAAACCGCACATTTAATTTGAACGACACATTCAATTTGTGCTAAACGTGTGTTACAAAACTAATTATGCTATTTCCGTTATTATCATAACTGTATCTTCACAATTATAAATTAATGAAGCAACCGAAAGAAAACTCACAGTCATGAAACTGCCCCTTTGATTTTTTAATAAAAAACTCCGTGCGATTTCACAGCTATGTGGGTTTCTTGATTATTTCGAATTTGTTATAACATCGCAACTCTCGCCATCGATGGGGAGTCCATCCCCACATATTGGAACCAAAATTGTTTCGAACTGTGCGGTCTCAAAGGAGCTTCCTTCCGCGGACGCTCAGATTGTGGAATGAGCCCTGCCGTGGTTTTCCCAATGGAGTACAGCATGGGGTTCTTCAAAAAGGGTGTGAAGAGATTTCTGCAGGGTCGGCAACGCGCGAGTAACACCCCTGGTGATGCAAGCGTCCATAGGCTGCGGTAACCGCTTACCATCAGGCGGGCAGTATGCTTGTATGCTACCTAAGTGGTATAAAAAAAAAAAAAAAACATCAGTGCCCTCTTCAGTTTTTTTTAACGATGAATGTAACCTAATTCTTTTTAATTCTTCAATCCGTTTAAAATATTATGTACACTCAAATTAAAAACTAAAAGAACTACTAAATATTTACAACACTTAAATAATAATTAAAAGAAAATCCTATTTACAAAATATCTGATCTAAATATTTATAAGTAAAAAAGTTGTGTCAGGTCGCAGCCCCAGTTTTATTATATTATAATAGATTAGAGAAGTATAATGAAACTACTAACCATATAAATATTTCCAAGTGCATCATAAAGGTGGGTACATAAAAAGAAAATAAAAACGGGTCTTAGATGTAGTGAGTAATATCTCAGCCTAAGTCACCTTCTTTTATTATTGGATCCTAGTAGGTAAAGTGGTCGCAATTCCGCGGCGTAGATTTTCTTACTCGACTCGGATTTCAATCCGCACGCCAATTTCATTTCCGAACGATTTTCTTTATAAACGTCGTGGTCTCTCCCGGATAACTATTAATAATACAGTAACTAGTATTTTTAGTTGGCTTCCTTTCAAACGGGACTGATAATTGCGCCCGCGGCACCAGTTACTTGCGCTATCCGACTGAACGGATCGCAAGATGGGCTCGTTTGGCGAAGGCTCAAAGCTGTTTCAGTTGTTCGATTATTAGCTTTGTTGTATCTTGTATTCGGTAGTTTATCGGTTTGAGCTATTTCTAAACGAAACTTGGAGATCTAATTTTACATAAAATATATATTGGTGCCGATTCTGTTGTAAATCGCATTAAACTAATTTTAGTCACATCTCATCTCTTTCTTACGAACATTATTGAAAAAGGATAGAACACATTTTAAGTTGTCAAATTAATCTTTGCCGTCTTATTTTGCGTGTATTTAGGCGTAACCACGATAGATGGCGACTAATTTTATATTGAAAACAAGCATTGGACTAATTTGACAGGACTAAATTTCTTACATCCTTTTCTTATGTTCTTTGTTAGAAAGAGATATACACCCGGTTTCTGAACTGAGAATTCTCAATACTCAATACTCAATACTCAATCATTTATTGCAATTATGTACATTGGGTATTTAAAATGTTATACATAATTACCCAATAATAGGGTGTAGCAATTTGATATAATATTCTTATGCTAGAAAAGAAGGAATTCTAGCAATAATCAGTAGAGATTCGCTCAAATATTTGGTAGATACTTAAGTTTTTTATGTTTCACAAAAGAGAATTAGATTTTCTCAAACCGCTTTTACTCAAATAGTATTTAAGTAATCAAGAGCAAAGTTTTTACGTTCCGATACATGTACAAAAACCGATATTTTTCGGTATTTCTTTTTTTTACAATTCTATTAATTTTTATTGAGAAATGTAAACGACAATGTTTACTTTATTACACTACAAGAGAAAAGCAATCAAATTTGTATGTTAAAAGGTGTGATTTTAATTAATTTTATTTCAAACATAAATTTTAGCTGATTGTGTTCGTGAAGAACGGAACGTTAGTTACCTACGTTACGACAAACAGATAAACAATTTTTTTTTTGTTTTTCACGTTAAATTATTGCTGAAACATATCATTTAATTAAAATTATGTTATATTGATCATAAAGTGAGATTAATAATTAGTAATGGTCGTTATTACAATAACCGTTACTATAATGCATTATTCTACCGCAATGAACAACTCATTATTGATCGCTCAGTTATCCTGTTGTCGTTATAAACTGTTGTTACTGTTAGAGTAGGCAGGCAATAGGCACACCGTTAGTGTGTGAGTGAGATAGCGCTACGCGCCCGCGACTTGTAATCACGTGATACTTCCACCTTTCTTTCGTAAATTACTAGATAACCTTTCATGTAATGAAATAAAGTTCACATTGGCTAAAATTGAATTTGACAATCCTAATGATGTTATTGCTGTTTTGTTTTTTCACGTTGGATTGTTGTCAGTAACAGTTAAGTTGCCATTGCGTATGCAATTATCCGTTACCGTTGCCGATAATTGAAATTATACGATTTCATTATATGTAGATAATTTGTGTTTATAAACTGTTAATAAGAAAATATGTGAATAGTTACAGTTAGTGTACATTTTAGGGCGTACTCTTTGCTTGTGTCACTTCATTACACCCTATAATGTAAAGATTGGCAAAACAGCTCTATAACAGAATAACGCGCAACAGTTTACAACGGCACAACAGGATCATTAATTATTAAAAAACAGCCGTTATTGCCATCACTATTAATAATGGGAAAAGATATGAAGAAGAGGTCTCCAAACTACACCATCGAGGAAAAACAAAACCTTCTTTCACTTGTTGCAAAGTAAATAATAACTTTCAATATCTATTTTTAAAACCATGTTTACGTTCGAATTAGCTAACCGCCTCGTGGTTTTACTCGTAATCCCCTATTTTACCACCTTATGGGTGGAATTTTCAAATATCCTTAGTGGATGCCTAATATTTCAAGTTTCGAACCGCGCAGTGGTTTAGGCTGTGTTTTGATAAAGAGAGATAGATCTGCCATGAAACCGTATGTAGAATAATTACCTAATCATATTTTCTTCAGATACAGAAATGTAATAGAATGTGAAAAAGAACGGGGGCATACTACATTTAAAAAAGAAAGTGCATGGATTGCTATTACTAAGCAATATAATATACTGCACAACAGAGCCGAGAGATGAAACAATGTTGAAACATTTTTATAATAATATTAAGCATCGAGCTCGGAAAGTTTCTGCCAGTGAAAATGTAAGTACTTATCTGTTAATTAATAATGTATAAGGTAGATCCAATCATGACTCATAAGTAACATAACTTGATATGTTCTTGTATCTTTATTAGTATATTTACAACAAATATGTACATTCTCTATATACAAATATGTCAATCCTCAAGTCTGCCGCTGCTAATGATTAATAGCAAGGTTCCTAGCAGACTGGCAGCCTTTCCTTTTTGGATAGCCAAGCTAATGTTTTGGCAGAATAAGCCTGCATTATGTTATGTACCTAAATGTTTCTCTCATAAAATAATAGAAAATATTGTTTTCAGAAACAAAGATAGCAGGATGTTTCTAACGATTGTATTGAAACAGTCTGCAACGCTCCTGCAGTTGATGAAAATGTAAGTTTCAAACACATTACCTTACTAAACAGTAACTCCTCTCTATCCGAAAGTACTCAATATTTAGTATGGAGGTACTAATGTTAAAAGTTTTCATATTATTAAAAGTATTGTTATTGTTTCAGAATGAAATTTATCACAGTGTGCTACCATCAGTTTACTGAAAATGAATCATGAAATAATCAATATTTAAGGATTGATGAAAAGGTTATAAGATAACTATTGTATTGTTGCTTAGTTGACCAGGTACTGTTATTTATACAAGAATTTAATTACATATCTTTTACAGAAAAATATTAAGAAATCTGGTTCATATGATCCAATATTTACGGAATCCGATCACCTGGTTCGAGCCATTTTGGATTTTCAAATATCTGGACACAGATGGAAATCCTTATGATGATGCAACTGAATATTTTGGTAGGTATAATATTTACATTTTATAATATTACCATAACATATAAACCACAACTAAATGTAGTTGATATTTTTATTTTACAGGAGAAACTTGAAGGATATATTGTGGAAAGGCCTAATCTAGTGCCTCAAAGGAAACCTAAAAATATTATTCCTATATTAAGAAAAAATAAGACAGAAGGTCAAAAAACAGAAACTATGAATAAATCTGCAGAATTATTAAAGACAATTTATTTTAAGAAAACAATTAACATAATTGTGTACTATAAAAAAAAATTAAGTGCTAAAAATTTAGTATTGAACAAAAAAAGAATGATCATGAGCTGAAAAAGCAAGAATTACAAATAAATATAATGATGTATCGTCAGACATTGTTTTATTTTTGGTTATAACAATCCTGAGCACAGTTTAAGAAGGCAATTTTGGATACTTAAACAATAATCACTTATCTCTGCGATAAGAGTGGTTTGAGCGCTGTCAAACGCGTTCAGAAACGCATTTTTTTTGTTAAGTATGAGTTATTGATCAAAATCTCAAATTTTAAGCTTACTCAAGGATAAATACTCAATCTTAACTCAAACTTAATTCAGAAATGAAAAATTGTTTAAGTTATACTTAAGTAGAGTTTGAGACGCTTTCAACTTTGAATTCTCAATTCAGAAACCGGGTGATAGTGACATTAAAATTAGTTTAGTTGTGAACAACAGAATCAGGGCCATTGTATTCTAAATCAATTCATTCATTATATTAATGGAAACCAGGTTTAAAAAAATCTTTTACAATTTTAAAACCTCTCTTCTGCTTTTATCTAATACCTCTTTACTGAAAGCAAGTTAAAGCGCTGGTGGATAAATTGATATTGCAGTTTGTAAAAGGAATGCATTATAGCTGCTCGCGCTCGAAATACGCTATTTCTGAATTCATATTTTTTTCACAAACTCCATTTGGAATGTTCAAGATTGTGCAGACAAACGTAACATGAGATGCGAGCGGATGATAGTGTCACGATGAATTTATTTGAGCATTTCTAACATATTCAAACGGAGGAGCGCAGGGGGCTTATCCGACATGATGCAGATGACAGAGCGATGACACTTAGATATGAATTTCTATTCAAGCAATAAGATCTAAGCGCCCATACAGTACGGATATGGACCTCTACTATCTATCTATACATATAATAAAACTGTAGAACCGGCGTGTCTGTACATTGAATATATTTACCAAAAATTGATCGGGGGTGCTTTGAGATGAGGAACTGAATACAAAAAACTAAAAAAAAAATTTTTTGTCTGTCTGTCTGTTTGAACACGCTAATCTCAGAATCCACTGAATGGATTTGCATGTAACTTCCACGAGCTGATTCGACTTTTTTTGGCGCTTCAACTAGGCTTTGTTTCATTAAAAACGGCTGACGGGAAGAAAATATATCCCAATTTATTAATTTTGCAGGCCGTCTCACGGCTACACACAGATGTAAGTACTAAAATATTGATGATAGATGGCGTTGTCTTTTTCCTGAAACGCACTATGGTTTCGTTCTCACGATTTTATGACAAGTTCAATGATTTCTGAATAAGATTTTCTCCGTGTATGGGAGGAAGGCACCAACAACTTCTATCAAAAAAAACTTTTAAGATGATTTCGGATGAGAAATATAAATTCATCAGAGACTCCCTCCCATTTAGTCCACTGAAAAAAAGCCAGTTTAGTTACATAGCAAAAGCTAAAAAATATCACAGACGTATTGATAGATTTTTTAAAAAGGCCCACCTAGGCAACGAACCAGCGAAATTAAAAATTAACCTTTTCCTCCATGCAGCATGCTGAGGGACGACTTCCCACTGTTCCCGTTACAAAAGGTGCCATAATAAACCGACTAAAAAAAAGAGGAGGTTCTTTGATCGACGCGTATTTTTCTTTTTTCCATGCATGTATCTAAGGCGTTTCTTTTCACCGCCAAAAGGAGTCCTTTCCACCAGGCTCCTGCTTTCCAAAATATATCTTTGCCTATGTGCGATTGGCTTGATCTCCTCGGCATGGATTTAACAGCCAAAATAAACTTGGACTATTCTATTGAGTCGAAGGCATAAACAGCTGTTAGATAGCTGGGAACCTTTCAAAGATTAAGCGGTACTTCATGCCTGAACAGTTGCTACAACTTTATAAAGCTAAACTAGCTAACTTTATATACTTTATAAAGTGCGGTCATACATGGAGTACTGCTGCCATCTCTGGGATGGATCCGCTGAGAGCACCAACTAGACGCCCTTGACTCAATAGACCGTCGAGCAAGGATACTCATTAGAGATGAGTCTTTATCGAAGAACGGTGGAAGAGCTGATCTACTACCAGTTGGTAGTTGATCAGCTATTGAATCGCTACCAGCTGCCTGTAGCAAGCCTAAAGCGTTGCCGGCGCTGTATGGTGATGCTAATTAATATTCTGGCAAGGTATTCGCCAGCCCTCTGGCCACGCGAAGCATTAGGTAATCAGATGCTTCGAAAAATCGCGTTAAATACGATGTTCTTCTGACCTCCTGAGCAAAATATGTAGCCTCCATCAATTCAGGTGATTGATTACATTCGCGCTGCTTTAGATTTTAAGCACAGTCAGCTTCACTGCGGCTTTTTTGACAGTCTCTTAACGGTGCGAGAGTATCGACACAAGTTACATCCCATATTAAGGGCTGTCCTTTCCTCTAGGACATTAATGTTATTCCATCATGCTTATTACCGTCGGCGTCGTCCCGCATCAAGCCACTCGATTCACGAATAGCTGACATGTGGGCACTGGCAAGAGCCCTATGAATGATGTCATTAAGATCGGTCGGTGTGGCGTGCCTGCGCTTCTTACGCACAATAGCATGTGGTAGCCAAGCTGATCAACAAAAGTACCATACTGGCATCGATGCGGCACATAAGTAAATAGGTGTACCTGAAGCAGATAAGATACAATTTTTCTTTAAGTGGCAAATATGCATACTGCCAGTCTGATAGTAGCCACCACCCTGGGTATCAATCGCGCGTTGCCGACCCTCACTTCACTTTTTTTTATGCGATGAAGTCGGTATACAAGCACACGGTCCGCCTGATGGTAAGCGGTTACCGTATCCATATGGACGCTTACATCACGCGTTACTAACCTTTCCTCCTCCCCAACGAGCTTTGGTAAACTCACTGACGCGCACGAACACAACATTAAGTTATTTAGCTGCAGTATTCTGTAAGGTGGAGGTACTTTCCCATGCAATACCTACTTCTCTTACTTCCATTCACTCGCTCTTCATTTGCTGTAGCTCCATAATTCCAGAACACTTTCTTCGACATCATAAAAAGCTAAGGGATCCTTGGCGTTGATATCTCTAACGACGTTCTGTTCCGTAGTCATCTAAAAGACAAAGTCAAACTGGCATCCAAAAAACGCGGAGTGCTTAATAGAGCGAAGCATTACTTCTCATCGGGTCAAAGACTGCAACATTATAAGTCGCAAGTCCGACCCCATATAGAGTGCTGCTTTCATCTGTGGGCTTGATACCAGCTTGGGCCTCTAGACTCAACTGAGTCGCTGAACTCAGCGACGTGCCATTAGAATTCTCGACGATCCCGAGCTCACAAGTGGTTTAGAGCCCCATAGCTTGAGGAGAAACTTTGGTTCTGGAGCTCTGGCAACACTTCTCACCTCAGGAATACAACAACACAATGTAATCTTATTTGGCTGCAATCTTCTGTAAGGTACAGGTACTCCGTCACTTGGACTGCTCCAAATTTTGAACGAGAGAACCCGATATGCCCTACCTCTCTTGAAAAAGAAAGCTTGCAGCGAAATAGGTACCCGATTCTCTTACAAGGAAAATTTTGTTTAACCCTATAGCCTAGCCTATATAAATTCACTTTTCCGGGATAAAAAAGTAGCCTTTAATACTCGGGGAAAATGTAACACCTATTAGTGAACGAATGTCATAACACGGGGGTACTTTGTACTCATCTGGCTGGCTACCACCCTCAAGTTAAAACTCTGTCGCCAAGCACCTGTCGTGTGTGTTCCGACAGCTGCATTTGAGTGCCAGTTCCTTCTAGGCTTTGTCCTTCTAGGCTAGACTAGGCTTTGGCTTTGACCTTCGGCCACATCATCACTTACCATGGTGAGATTGTGGTCAAACACAGCACACACTCACTACACAGCACACAGCCTACACTTAGTAAAAAAAAGTGATGTCTTGCCGCGTCCTCATCCCCTAAATACCGTCATACGGTCGGTACCGTCCACTGAAGTCCACAAGAATATACGAGTATTTTGACAACAACAACAACAATCTTCACGAACAATATATCGTTGATAACACGAATGTAAAGATCTTATAGTCTACGCGAGCGAAGCCGCGGGCAAAAAGCTAGTCTATAAATAAATCTCTATATCATTCATAGAATTTTCTCTTGTTTATATTAAAGTGGGAAGCAAAATAGTTTTGTGGATAAAACGTCTCATCTGTGGCGGATAGAAAGTAGCGAGTCAAATTCATTTGAAGTGATATAATAGACGGACAGATTTCGATAAATGTCTTCCGCTAAAACTTAATTAAAATTCGTATTAATCACAATGTTTTTTATTTGACTAAATTTACTGCTTATTGGTCTTAATTACTCAAAATCTGGATACAAATAAATAAAGTCTGTCTAAGTTACGATATACTAATATCTATTACGTTACGTAATTTTATTTCAGACCCATTTTACTTTTCCATTTATTATTTATATACGTCCTGGTTTTTACAGCTCATTGATAATATAAGATGTCCTGTGTAATATACCCCAATTATAATCGAGCCGATAAAATTGTGATACGTAAGTTTATATAAACATCGTAATATTTAAGTGCTCTTATCGTTCACTATACAGGGTGTTGTTTTGGTCGGCGACAAGCGACCCAGGAGCGGTAGTACAAAATATATATTCCCCAAAAATGGACTTAATTCCATTAAATACTGTAAATATGTTGAGAAATACCTTATTCAATTTGAAATAAAATTACCGCAAAGTATGGTTACTAGGCACGTGCACAGACTAGAGCTAGGCGCAAGCCGCCATCGCCCTACCCCTTACTCCCTCGTACTCCCGTTGAGTATTATGTCTACACTTTAGCTTATTACATGATTTTCAAATTTAAAATTAATTATTAAAAAAAATTAAGTATTTTTTTATATTTTTTTTTAGCACCAGTATCATTTGTATTATCGACCCTGAGTCGCTCGTCGCTGACCAAAACAACGACCTGTATGTATTTAGCCAGCAAAAGTATACTAGCTATTTTTATAAGTGACACATTTTGCACTCAATATTAGCGATGAGAGAGCCGCGAGCTGCTATCGAGATATAGCCGTCTCCTATTTTCCACCGTCGATAAAATATGAAATTGTATTTTTCTATAAATAAAATACTTGGATATATTTTCTTACCAATTCCAGAATGTCATACGATTTTTTTTGTAACGAAATGATCAATAATATTGATATAAGATTTTACATCAAGTTCAATCAATTATAGTTTACGCAAATAAAAGTGTCCCAATACTCAGCCTCAAGTACCTACCGGGCAAAACGCTAGTCCATATTAGCTCTGGTAAGCATAGAGACATTGGAGAAGAATATATTATTCCCAATTAAAATGTTACCTCAGGCAATCCATCGTGTTATTGTACACAACCATTATTCTTAAAACTATATTTATATGTAAAGAAACAATGATTGTTTAGGTCCAAGTAGACGAAGATTTCTTTAAGAAAGGCCGAGGGGTGGGTGGCAGGGAGGGGACATGAAATTACTCTTTGAAACTATAATAAAACTCACTAATGAGCCTGGATTTAAACGCTGGCGGCAAATTAAATAGCCATTTGCGAAACGAAAATAACAAACAAGGTTTTTACGAACATTGCGAGATTGCCTCATCGCTACCTCGAGCCCGCGCGGGTTCCCGCCGGGCCCGCGTCTCGACGAGTTCATTTCTTCAGTAGTTACGTCGTCAAACGGGATAAAGTGAACTGAAAGTATCTTTTAAGACTGTTTTTGTAAATGTTTTTATGTTTCTTGCAAAAACGAATTGAAATGACATAACGCACTTGAAACTCTCTTTTCTTTATACTACTAAGTCGGTAAACAAGCATACAGCCCGCCTGATGGTAAGCGGTTACCATAGCCATATGGACGCTTGCAACGAAGCATCGCTCACGCTTTACCGACCTTTCCCCCCTCCCCAATAAGCTCTGGCGACCTTAATCACGCGCAGGAACACACAACATAAAGTTATTTGGCTGCGGTATTCTGTAAGGTGGAGGTACTTCCCCAGTCGAGCTGCTCTTTGAGCGAATAAACGCTAAGCTCCTCTCTGAAAACTCTCTACTCTCTTATTTTGTTCGTGATCCCGAATTCAATAATAACTCGTCATTGCAATACAGTTTGACGCCAAGTTTTTAACGCGTTCGACCCGCAGCTAGGCGGCTGTGCAGCGTGAGTGTGGCATCCAGCCCCGCTCTATGCCTGCTGCGTGTGTCGGTGTGCAATTTTATGTACCCCCTTCAATGCATGCACATGTAGCATAAAGCACTGTCCACGCTCCGCGATGCGGAGTGTGGACACTGCTTTATGTTTCGTTTAATGACAGCGCCGCCGCCGCCGCCGCGCCGGGTAGTAAGCAGTGTCAGCGACTGCACCGTGATGACACTGCAATCCAGATATTCGGACGTCGTCTTTGAAAATATACTTTTAATTACTGCTCGAAAGTAGACATATTACTTTATCATAACACTGTTTGCGCCCCGCGGTTTCACCCGCGTATCTGACGGATATATTAATTTCCGGGTTAAAAAGTACCCTATGTGTTAATCCAGAACATATTCTTTATTTTATTATATACAGGGCGTCCCACGGCTATGCCACATGGAGGGAAAGTACCTTAAATATTGTAGATGGAACATTAAGTAAGTAAGTAAGTATTTATTTGTAAAAATTTGGGTTACAAAAAGATGTTACAATTTTTTAGGACCATTCCAAATTCTGCCCTTCCAAGCACATACAATATTTTACACATTAAATTAACACAAATTATTACATAAAATTAATCACAATCAACGAAAATATGTTTAACAATAAAAATAGTACATAGCTAGCATGATAATCATAATATTTACTAAATGTCGAACTATTACATTTGATAAAATGTCCAATAACAATTAAAATCATTAAAAAAAAAAGCATTTTTATACATTAAAAATTATTTAAATGTCAACATTAATATATATCATTATCATCACCATATAATTAAAATACTCGTGAATACTATAAAAACATTTGTCATTTAGCCAGTTAACTAATATTTTTCTAAATTTATGAAGTGGTAAATCTTTAAATATGTCTGGTAGGTTATTAAATATTTTTATTGCCATCATGAAGCTATTATTTGATACTACTGTTAATTTGGTAAAAGGTCTATACAGATTATTTTTATTTCGTAGTCTTGTATTATATGGCATTGCCTGTCCATTTTGTTGGAAAAGATTTTTATTTTTATGTACAAACAAGCAAACATCAAAAATATAGATACTTGGTACCGTTAATATTTCACAGTCTCTGAACAATGTCCTACATGATTCACTCTGTTTTAAGCCAAAAATAGATCGAATGCAACGTTTTTGCATGATGAATACTCTGTCTATCGCTGATGAACGTCCCCATATTACTTACACTTTACTAAAAGACTACATTATTTTAATTTAAAAAACAATTTGAGACTTCCCTCCATGTGGCATAGCCGTGGGACGCCCTGTATAGATGTTGAAGCGTGATAGAGGCATCAACCATCTAAACTGAGAAGTGAGATATTTGGATTAGCCTGTTAACAAAAAATACATTTTTACATACATGTCCGTTCAAAAACTACACAAATGCGCTTTTGATAGTAATTCCAATCCAAGGCACGAGTGACCACAGCCTCCTCTAAAAGCTTTTGCAGGCTTACACGCGGTTTGTTTGTCGACGACTTTTCTTGCTTTGTTTTGTGCCTGTGCTACATCCACGGCGCGCAGCGGTCACTCCCGCTTCACCTTTTTTCCAATTACTCTTTAATCTCCACTGTCAACTCACTGCAAGCTAAGAGTGGACTTGTGAATGCAACAGTTAAAAACAGTTTCTTTTTTAACTATTGTGCATTGTTTGTGTAAGCCATTTTTTTTGTGGGTTGCTTAAGTTTTGTGAATTTAAAGAGATAGGACATAATGGATTCTCCCGTTCATAATCGGAGCAGCCAACAGAGCGGTACGGAGCGGTGAGTAAGGTCAATAAAGCTCCATTAGGAAACACTATGCTGGCAGTATGCAGGGATAATAGTGCTTACATCAATCTATATATATATATAAAATTGAAAGTCCTGACTGACTGATATATCAACCCACAGCCTCAACCACTGGTCCTAGAGACATGAAATTTGGAGAGTGTATTCTTTGTTAAGAGTAGGTATCCACTAAGAAAGAGTTTTTCGGTATTCCACCCCTAAAGGGGTAAAATAGGGGATGAAAGTTTATTTGAAAGTCCATCAGTATCGAAGTTAGGATCTTCAAATTTTGTGTTTAGGCTGAAGATTGAGAATTAATTTGTACGTGTTTAATAATTGTAACCTCGAAGCGGTTGTTTTGTTTTGTTTTATTGTTGTAGAAAAATATGTCATTTGTTTCCTGTAGTTAAAAAAAAAAACACTTGCTGAGTTTCTTGCCGGAGTTTTCTCAGTTCAAGTTGTATTTGGCACCGGTGTAGAGCCATTTGTTAACGTTCATAAGTGCCTTATCAGGGCCTAAATTGAATAAATGCTTTTTGAATTTTGAATTTGAATTTTGTAGGCCACGCAGGCGAAGCCGCGAGCAGAAGCTAAGTCATACATATAAGCGTCAGTGCTAAAGTCTCTTAAATTACTAAAAGTCGAGATACTTATTAGCTTCTAAAACCGTTTACAATAACTTATGTTTGTGTGTGGCGGAACCATGTTCTCGCCTCACTGGAACAAACTCTGGTATTTCCTGGTTACTCCTGCGGCTTCACCCCTATTCCCGGGATAAACATACATATCGGTGTAGAAAACAGTGTTTGTTAAACTTGACAGATGTGGAGCTCATCCTCACATCTCGGGAAGTAGGGATTTATATAAATAATTTGAGTTCCAGGAAAAAGGCAGGATTTACCTCCATTGGGCGTGGCGTAAGTACCGTAAAATAAATAAATTAATATATTTTTTCGTATAAAAAATGGCTACAAAATTTTATGAAATCTGAATTATTAATCTTCTTTAGCATATCTGGCAATACATAAACATTAGCATTTTCGTCACAAAGGCTGACATCCTTAATAAAAACATTATTTAATAACAATATTTTCTAAGGTGAGTTAAAGTCTCCTTGAAGATTGCCTTGGAAGTATCGTACACGAGTTCCTTTCAAACTTTTAACAATCGTAATCGTGTGATTTGAGGAAAGTTATTGTATTTATGGTTCAATTCACACCAAGGCCTGGAGAATGTGATAAAATTATTTAGGCTTGAATCAGATTATAGGTTTATCGTATTCTGGTTTACTAACATATCTTCATGTAAATGGCAAATAGGCTTAGCAAGAAAACCAAAGTAGGTAAGGTAAATACCTCAAAAAAGTATAGTTATTATTAATGCTTTTTTAGGGTACGGTATCCAAAGGGTGCCAAACGGGACCGTATTCAAAGACTCCGCTGTCCGTCCGTCCGTCCGTCCGTCTGTCTATCAGTGGACTGTATCTCATGAAGCTTAATAGGCGCAACAAAAAAGGAACACTAAAAGAAGACGTTTCTTGTATCGGAGCCCCCTTCAATTTTGAATATTATTTATATTGCCGCTACAAATAATAATAAAAATTATATAATATTCAAAATTGAAGGGATTGATATGGGGGTCATACAAGAAACGTCTTATTTGTTTTTTTTTGTTGCGCTTACCATTAATTTCATTTTTTTTATACCACTGAGGTAGCAAACAAGCTTACGACCCGCCTGATGGGAAGCAGTTACCGTAGCCTATGGACGCTAGCAATACCAGGGGTATCACTCGCGCGTTGCCAACCCTATAAATCTAAATGTAATTTAGTTAATATTATTATTATTGTACGGAACCCTCCGTGTGCAAATCCGACTCGAACTTGGCCGGTTTTTCATATTTCTGTTATTCTTGTCGAATAAATAAAAGTTGTAGAAATGATGGCTTGCGTCAAACTGTAGAACGATACATCGCTCCAACACCGCTTCAAGTGTAACTTAGTTACAGCAAACAATGATAATAAACACGCATAAGCTGACACATTTCCCGGATTAATCTCACGCTTTGCACTACCGGGTGTACATTATTTAGGGTACTATGGTACTGATTCTATTGTTTACAACTAAACTAATTTAGTCTCACTACGTCTCTTTCTAACAAAGAACATAAGAAAAGGTTGTAAGAAATTTAGTTCTATCAAATTAGTCGAATGCTTGTTTTCAATATAAATTTAGTTGCCAGCTATCAGCCAAGTCTAAATACCCAGATGTGTACGAACAATATAGGTCAAAAAGTATTTTTTTTAACACACCGGAAGGTGCTTGGCGATTTTCAATTTGAGGGATGTAGCCAGGCAGGTGGGTACTACAAAGTACCGTACCACCGCAATGGCTTCCTCACGATGTTTCACCGAAAGCTCAAGCTCATTGTAGGGTTCGAATCCGTAACCTCCGTCACGTCTCGACGTCACTCCCGCTGAGCTATCATCGTCACAAATTAAAAGTGAATTGGCGTGAGTTACTGTTACCTGAAAACAAAATTAGTTAACAAAATGAGTTAACATGTAAGATATCGCTTGACAAGTTTTGCGTGTATATGAGAGGCAACCCTAGCGCGCCGCGTGCCTCTGTACTGCGGTACACGTACTTGGGAACAATATTATTCTTGTCTGTCACCGTTCACACAGCCGCCTAGCCGCCTCTAATTAACTTCCTTGATAATATATGTATACCTAAGTACAAGTACATACCTGGTGTACGTGACACAACTATGTACTATTTGACGGAATTATCTGTAAATAAATTATTATCTGCGTACGAATTAAAGCCTCTACTGTAGCTGCTATAGTAATTAATTCCAGGCACAGGTCGTTTTAGTATCGACATCTGGGAGTGGTCGCTCCTCTGACTCCTCAAAAGTGTTGCACCCAACATGAATAATACATTTCAGTATAAGCTTCAAGTAACACTTAATTCTCTCTAAAGTCTGTCTAATAGTTGTTTGAAAGACGAACTTACATTTAAAGTCAGTTCATTGTAATATTAATGAAGATTTGATTCGTTTTCGAATACTCAAATAATTTACGAACAATTAATTTTGGAAACATGAATACTCTGTTGCTTGTTTGTGTATTGGACTGTAATATAAGCTTAATTAATTAATCAGTATAGTGCATACTAGAAATATTATGATAGTTTGAATAGCGTGATAGAGTTATGTTACACCGCATTGTTTGTGTTCATGAACGTGTAGGTAACTCGCAATAACTACAAGCATTTCTACACTTCACCACATTCAATTAAACTTTTTATACCCAAGGGAAAACATACCTTATGACGCGAGACATATGAGCTTCTCACCCATACTGTTGGGTAACGATAGAAATATGTTTGGAGATGCCGGCTTCTGCGGAACACTGTATTGAACACATTTCATATCGTAATAATGTTACCATCTATTAATAAAGTACCTTTTAGTTTGCAAATTGTGCTATAATTGTATCTAGATTAAGTTTTATATTCAGGTTGGCAAAGCTTTAGGTTAAAACATTTGCAATAAGTAATTCGTATCAATTACGATCTTAATTAGCTATTTAATAAACGTAATTAGGGTATAGAAAGCTCATAATCAGGAAGATAAAGATACTGGATACAAATCCCTTCACACGAAGGTTGCGGTGAGTCAAGGCGTCTGCTGACTCGCCGATCCGTGTAAATGTAACCTAATTACTGGCTCTATTTATCTCATACATCACCACAGTTGCTCACGGATCCGTATCTCACTAATCTAAATTTCAGAGTATTTTTGTGAAAACCGTTAGTTTATAATGTACCTAGCGAGATTATAAACTCCCCGATATATTGTTAACTGTACCATACTGCTTACAATATAACGTATTCAATAGTTTATAATCTAACGTTGTCAAACCAAGTTATATAGCAAGCACACGCGGACGTGACAAACAAGGGCATCCCACACCAGAGCTGCCCCGAATGCACTATTGTTACTAACGACGCCACACGACGACATATTTGGGATTAGACTAGTTTTTACCCTGCGGTTTCACACGCATTTTCGAGGGACCTACTGTCTTCCCGAGACAAAAAGTTTCTATCATCGCCTTAAATTAAAATTAAATATGTAATGGTTATTTAACGGATAGGAGAAGCTGTCCGTTAAAATCATGTTTTTAAATTGTTCATAATACCTACAGATATGCTATAATCGTCTGGACAGATCTTAGGAACCTGTAGTGGATGACACAGGCGCTGATCCACCAGACACTACCTCTTTCTGAGTCAACTTTCGCTTGAGGTAGGATTTGGCCGGTTCTCCTGGGTTCAAAGATTATTATGAGAGTTTCCGATAATCTTACACAAGTAACGATATGATTCAAAATCCCCTCGTTATTGTGACGGTTGAGTAATGTAGCGCATGTTACGACATAGTACCTTATGGTATTTGCTGAACAAGGATGCATCGCATCGGCACCTACCTAGCGACGAGGCTACGTGCGTCACGGCCGCGACACGAGGCGTGGAGTCAGCAGTATCGGTGGAAACTTCCGCAACCCAATTCCACTATTGGACTTTTTTTTTTTTTTTTTTTTATACGACCAAGTCGGCAAGCAAGCATATGGCCCGCCTGATGGTAAGCGGTTACCGTAGCCATATGGACGCTTGCAACACACATAGCATCACTCACGCATTACCGACCTTCCCCCCCTCCCCTATGAGCTCTGGCAACCTTACTCACGCGCAGGAACACAACTTTACACAACATAATGTTATTTGGCTGCGGTATTCTGTAAGGTGGAGGTACTTCCCCAGTCGAGCTGCTCTTTGAACGAATAAACGCTATGCTCTACCTCTCCTAAACTTAATATTAATTAATATTAATTTTAATTAATTGTATATTTGTCATTGTTATCCTAGCATCGGTTACATTCACATCTAATAAGAATAGTTTTGCTATAATTTACCTTTTTAAATTAAATATAGTTCAATAATTTTTGGTTTTTTTCGATCCTTCGGCTGGGGCCTACGTAATTCGCAGCACTCGATGCGTGTTTGTTGGTGTACTTCACTTAATTCATGCGGCACCCATTCTTCGAGCTATATCACTTTTCCAATTGGTTTCAAGTGAATGTTTTTTTTATATCAGTCACACTGAATCCTACCGCAAACTCTGACGTGGTATGCGATGGATGCGGATCCATCGTATTCCACGATCAACTAAGGTCTCCGGCCGTCCACGGGGTTTGATATGTAGGTCAAAATTTCAAGAACGAAAACATTTGTATCTTTATCTGAGGCAGAAAAGAGGCAAAAATATAGATAATTTTTGATGATTTATTTATTTATTAGATAAGATCATAGAGCTAAAGCGAAGGCTGCCTTATCAAGATTATGAAAACGCTATGAATAAAATGATTGCTCATAAAAAGGTACTCCGTAAAAAGAATGAGATATAAAGTTGAAAGCGTTTTCCGCAATTTATATTGTAATAGCATGTTTAATATAAATTATACAGCTGGAACAAACCACCTTGTGCTACTGATCACTCTGGAGGGGGAAGCCGCTCGAGTTTTTTCTTATTCATAGAATTTCAGGACTTCAGATTATTACGTACTCGCACACCTTGTTTTACACCTAATTTACTCCAACCTGATATAAACCATATACTTTACTAGATAAGATATGAAATAGTGAAGCATTGAAGCTTTGTCGCGTCGAAGTAGAAGTTCAAAAGCAATTCAACTTTTCTACTTATAAATATGTTGTGATGAGGAATTTCCTTATATTGGTAAACATTACCTACATGTAGGATGTGTTTATGTTCCGCTCGCTAGCAGAGTTGTTGCGGAATCTTGTTATAAGATGTTGCTAAGTATTTTGCCCTAAATATTTACATTGTGTAACATTGTGAGTCTGAAATTGTGATTATATTTGAGTATTACATTATAACTTGGACTTAAGAATTGTTTTAGTTTTGTGAGATAAAATTAATCGTTAATGTCAATAAAATATATTTCAAACTTATTTACTAAGCGTCTACCGCCTTATTTATTCAGGCCGCGGCCATCACGACGATGTCAATACAATTACCAAAGTTCATCTGATTACAATAATCTACTCGAACATTAAAAGTTTTCCAAACTCGAGGCTCAGGGTGCCTGCCTATTTCTTTATCGAAAAATGTATCCATCAGAAAAAACTTGTCATGACTGATTTCTTGAATAAATAATATCTACCTGATACTAGAAATACACTTACATAACGTAGCAGATTAATATAATACTATACTCATTTTCTCTTCTACATTATGTCTACGGACCGTAGACATGCTACGGTTCGCTTCGCCTGGGGCTACGAGAATCCTACGACGCACTACAATACAAAAAAAAATACCAAGTGCGAGTCCATCGAGTATTTTAAACATGAGGGTGGTAGCCAGGTATGCTATTGAAATGTGTTCATGTGGTTGATGTTTTAAACTTGGACTGTAACATTACATTGAGACTGGGGCTTAGACCCTTTTTTTAAAGGAATTAGTTCACCGCCGTGATTTTCCCAAGACAGTACTACTTGCGGTTCTTCAAGGAAGGGGTGAAGAGATTTTTGCAGGGTCAGCAACAAGTGAGGGATACCCCTGGTATTGAACGCATCCATTAGCTAAGGTAACCGCTTACCATTAGGCGGTGCTCGTTTACTTCCATTTTTTCCAGCACAATATTTTATGTTGTTTGTTAATTCACATTGTTTCGTATTTAAACGCCTCGCGTTCTTTGCTTTACGTTCTAATTGCTCCCGGGCGCCCATTGTTATAAATTCCGAATATGAAGTGGTTTCCCGTTTGTCGTATTATAATTCCGGTTCATATTTCTCAGAAGCTTAATCGTACCAGTATTTATATACTCTGAGATCGTACCGAGAGTGGTCGTACTTTGCTAGTATTTGCAAATAGAAATTGAAACTTCACACCTTACCGATAGAACACTATTGTATCTATGCTTAGGTATATCTTTTTTTTGTTAATTATTTGGAAAAAAGCCACACATAGTCAGATTGTCCAAAAAATATTAAAATATGTAACCTTACTGAGTTCTTGCCGGATCCTTCTCAATTGAAGGCCGAGTTCCGAACTGGTGGTAACTTCAGTAAATGTGACCTTATAAGTGCCCTTCTGGGGCCTAAATTGAATAAATGGCTTTGACTTTGACTATTTAACTAATATACTGATTAAATGGTCAAATAAGGGGGGATAATGTTTAAATTCATTTTCAGTAAGTTGTATGAAAATATTCTGTGTAATAAAAGGTTTAAATATCTATCCAATGTTACGTCACGTGACTATTTTATTTAAATGATTTTTTTCTCTATTTTTAATTCCAAATCGGTAGAACCAAAGAATTATGTGACCATATATCGGACTGCCTATCTTTTACAGAGCACCTTGTATTTGCGTTCGATGTTATCTTCATAGTTCAACAAGTTTGCATCCAGTGAAATTGCAATGCACACACGCTGTGTTCAGCGTGGGTACAGTACATGTGATGTATGTAGACGCAGGGTTATCCAACCCTACGCGGCACTCGACAGGAGTCATTATATCAGTAGTAGTTGAGGTAAGTTAGTTTTCCATGGCTGGAGTTATCCAGCAGCAGTGGCTGGCCGGATGCCAACCATGCTCTGTTACAATTCATTTATATTGTGAATAGATTCACTATGGCTTTAGACTCTGAGTGACAATAGTTCAAAAAATATTCCTAAGTAACCTGTTTTGCAAAATTTGGGAGACTCTTTGAATGTTGCGTAAGTTGCAATACGACTTTACGACTAAAAACAACGAATATATGATGCTCTATAAAATCGTTTTAGATAGACAATAAAGAGCGCAGTACACCCTGTCATACATGTTTTTAAGCGACACTGAATATACTACTAGTACATCAATGTTATAAACAGCTCGGTTGCCAGGCGCAACGTGTATATTTCTTTATTTGCGATCCAGCGGAGCGCGAGCTTGGCTCCACTCCAGGCGCTCCTCACAGTACACTTATACTAATTTATTTAATGGCTCAAGCACGTAGCTAAGGCGAATCCCTGGCCTACGTAAAGTGATAATACACTGCTCTTTGTTAAATGCTTTCGATACCTGACTTACATTTAGCTATGAGAAAAGATGATGTAGATATCATTCGGCTTCATTTCCTTTGATTTCTAGCGTATATTGTACAAACATAAAAATAGTTGAAATCAATTCCGGTATCTGTGTGACCAATACGATTAAATCTTCCTAACAAAAGCCTCCTCAGTACTCTTAAATCTTTTAAAATATAAATTCTTTCAACTGCTACGCTGGAAAGTTTTCAGAAACAGTTCCTTTCCAGCAGCCTTATTTTATGTAAGCAAATGTTATCGAGCACTGGGTTGTTGCTCAGCAAATTTCCAATTAAATACTTTTTCAATTTCTTATTTAATAGTACCTAGGTAGAACTTTATTTACAACAAATATGTACAAAATACAATCTATATATAGAAAATTTCCTCAAGCCTGCCGCTGCTTCCGATTAACGGCAGGGTTCCCAGAAGGCTGGCAGCGTTTCCTCTTTGGATAGCCAGTTAATTCTTTTAATAGTTATAAGTTCTTTACAGCGAAGCCCATAAATTCACTCCAGTAACAAAAGATTCTGCTCTTATAAGCCAATAGATTTCATTTTTCTGCATCGACATATTTCGATTCAGATTTACGCTTCACTTGCGGACCGAGTGAAGCGCGGCCGCCGCACTATTCTCGGAGTATTCTTCACGAATAATGTCTCTATCACTTTTATTCTCCGTCTCACTGCACAGTTATGTGCATGCAAATACTTTTCATTATTGTTTCTTTTTTTTAGTTAAATGGGCTTGCGTTTGACCACTGACCCGCCCTTAAGGGGCGATGACGAACCTTATGATGGAACACGCTTACCCAGAAGATATCTATTCACTCTGGCCTTGAAAGTACCTAGATTGTAAGCGTCAGGAAACACAGACGTCGGAAGCAAGTTCCACTCCCTTGCTGTCCGTATTATAAATGAGGATGCAAAACTCTGTGTCTATATTTTCGGTATGTCAACAACTTACGGGTGAAAATTTTCCCGGCGTCTTGTGGTTCGGTGTAAAAAATAGGGATGGTGGAATAAGGTTGAACAATTCCTGCGCACACTCTCCAAAATATATCATGTAGAAAACCGATAAGCAAGCAACCTTTATTCGATGGTCGAGGCTCGTGAGTTTCGACAAGTAGAATATGTTTCTTGTATCAAGATACAGTATTTTAAAAGGTTTAGATTATGAGCGCATATTCGTTGGATTTAATCTAAAAGGTATTAGCGGGTGTGAGAGCGGGCAGCTGCAGCACGCGACGCGTCCATTAGGCACTGAACAACAAACTACTCTTCCCGCCTGGCCTGATTGTTTAGGTTTAGATCATTCTTCAAGCTGTCAAATTGAGCCTTCGAGCTCTATGATGATAACCGTGTTTTTAAATCATTACACAATCTTGTCGCTTTGTACAATGATTTGCTATAAATACTATGTCAGGTAAATCTAAGCACATTGGTTATACCTATTACTTTTTTAGGGTTCTGTACCTCAAAAGGAAAAAACGGAACCCTTATAGTATCACTTTGTTGTCCGTCTGTCTCTCCGTTAAGACCCTTTTTCTCAGGAACACGTGGAGGTATCAAGCTGAAATTTATATCAAATACTCAAGTCTACTGTCCCTTAGAGCTGTGAAAAAATCAAACTTCTAAGCCATAGCAATCAAAAGATACAGCCGTTTACGCTGCAAATTTTCGACACTGAAAATGAGCTTATGGCCAAAATATACTTGTATTTTACTATTCATATATTAAAATGGATGGTAAAATAAATAGTTATTTTCATCTAAGTCCCAAGAGCATCATAAAAAACATAACTTTGCATAATGTGACGTGTCAAAGTGTAAAATTGAGTGTCGCCTCACCCTGTGGAGTAGGCTGTCGCTGTTTTATCACTTCTTTCACTAGAGATTTCAATATGGTTGCACCGGCTTATACAGTGTGCTTAGTATCACCGGCTAAAGTTTGATTTGGTATCATCCGCCGGCCATGTGATCATATTTGTCTTTCTATACTTTGCTATGATAATCACAGAATCTTCGGAAAACGTTATTATGCATCTTACCATCTATGGAAACTGCCTTCAATTAAACATTGCATTGGCATTATCAGAAAAAAAAAACAACATAATTTCTAGGTGTAGTATAAGTAAATGTGTAATTCGCAAATGTGGAGCAGTCGAGTAATTAGTTTCGGTCTTGTTCCGCCTTTTAATTATTTTTCTCATCAACCGGTCGCCGGACGCCGCGCCGGACGATTGAAAAAAGAAACATTTTATCATTGATAATTGCTAGACTAGTAAACAACATATCGACGCACAACACGGCATATAAAATTGTGAAACAAATGTCCAATTAAATAGAAGTAGAGGCACGTGATCGCTTGAAATAGTTCAGGGCACTAACAGTCGACTAACGATGTGTGCAAATCAATCCAAACACTGGTTTTTTATTTTTATTTACTGCAGTTTAATGTGCCAATCCGCGTACGTATGAACGCGCTATCTGCTGGAATTGTTAGAGTAGATCCCATCAAAAACATTCTGTAAAAAACTAGCCAAGTCTCGATGAAATGTCTTATTTATCTCTAAAAAGTAATGAAATCTAGACAAAGTCGTGCCAAGTCTAAGGTTCCTTACTGCGATTTCTTTATTATTATAGTTAATGTTGTGTGACTGCCTTTACAAAAAATATTCAACTTGGTGCCCACCAAGTTGAATATTTTTTGTAAAGGCAGTATGTCGATATCCCTAATAGTTTGGTTGGGCTCTTGTGTTTTCTAATCAGGGTCACCAGGTACTCCAGATCTTCGATTATCCTAGTTTTTATAGTTTTCCCTTTATGTGGTCATTAAACCCTAACTCTGTACCAAATTTCAGCTCTCTGAGTTTATGGGAAGTACTAGTTCTATTTTGATGATCATAAGTGAGTGAGTGAGTGAGTTTCATAAATGTGAAACTTTGCTTTCGCTTAACTTCGGAACTAAATGACCTACAGACTTGAAATTTTGGATTTTAAGTATGTGATGATAGCTTACTGGATGACGAAAATTTCTGCGTTCGGGTCTTATCCAGAGGTTCTCAAATAGGGGCCTGAAAATGCGGCGAAATGGTTCCAGTAAAGGATGGTACGGCAGTGTTTGCTTCGCGCTCGAATCGGCGGGGGCACTGCCGTGCCCCCCGATGCATGGTGTTTTTTTTTTTTTTTTTAAATTAGATGGGCTTGCATTTGGCCACTGACTCGCCCATAAGGGGGCGATGTCGAAGCCTAAGATGAAACACGCTTACCCAGAAGAAACCTATTCACTCTGGCCTTGAAAGTACCTAGATTATAAGCGTCAGGAAACACAGACGCCGGAAGCAAGTTGCACTCCCTTGCTGTCCGCATTATAAATGAGGATGCAAAACGCTGTGTCTGTATATTCGGTATGTCAACAACGTACGGGTGAAAATTTTCCCGGTGTCGTGGGAAATGAAATAAAATCACTGACTTTTAGACACGTCTTTCTAAGTTTCAACGCTAAAATCTACAACGTGTAAAACTTGTGTAAGTAATTTACGTCTACACATTTAAAAAAATCCTTATTATTTAATTAATAAAAAGATGTTTTAATATATGTATATAAAACCATGAAAGTTATTTCCACTAGGAAAAAGGGTTGCTCTTAATTTATTACTCACCACCACCGCCACGCAGTTTGCCGTCACCTCGTCGGCACTTTTTTAATGTTTGATGAATAATGTCCGTTTTCTCCTGTTCCGTCAACTTCAGTTGCTTATCTTGGAACTGCAAAACTTGGTAACTATGCCATCTTGTGATTTACAATCACTATAATAACTGGGTCGCGAGATTTATAAACGGGAAGGCAATTACTCATCCGCTCAGTTCTTAGTACAATCAACCCGGAGGGTAGCACTTAATTTACGAAGTCTGCAATTTGCAGCTTTGTTTTTCCTAAAAAGAAATAAAAGCCTGCCGAACTTGGTATATTGGTTGTAAGCATCCACCATAAAAGAATTCAGCCCATAATATTATAAAGCTATAAAACATCCATTAGTTGATGGACCCGCCGTAAAAGTCACTATAATACCGACGGAACTTACAATATTAAGACAGGATGGATCTAAATACTATGACTACATTTACTACTGTTTGCATTTCCACAATTTATTATACCTGTGGTAATACGCCAGCAGAATTCCAACAGAAACGATCGTCTTTCTCTTATCGAATGTTCAAATCTGTTTTCATGAAGGCGTTGGAGGGAATACTAATTCGTTGTCGATGGGACTGCTCAATCGTACGTGATAAGGATTTGAGTCGTATACATGTATGATAAGGTCTACTTTGTTTTGTTTTTATGCAAGTTCAAATTATTTTTTTCTTTCCTATGTGAAGGAGTTTGCCTGTGCAGTTTGCAACACTGTGCTAAAAATAATAATAACAAACAACAAAATTTAATTTATTTATAAAAGTTAAATATTTATTTACAACAGCAAATAAAAAATAAAAAAACATAAAATCCTTAAAATCTATATAAATGAAAAGAAATAAACTAAATGAAAAAATCGTTGTCATTTATTTATATGAAGATTTATAAATGTATAAAATAATACATTTCTGGATAACTCACACTTGACCACCTGATCCCAAACAAGGTAGAGGATTATGGAAGCTTATAAACTTGTTACGAATGTTTCATAGTTTTACATAGAATAAGGTTAGGCACGTGTAATCGACCTTTAGGAACATAACTTTCTGTAACATGCCATTTCATGTGATGTTAAAATGGAAAATTGAACGTTGTTAAGTTTAAGCAAGGTGGCGCCGACAGTTCAACTGGAATTTTAACATTTAAAAGTAAGTATCTATTTAGGTACTACTAGTATACTGGTATTTTAATAGCAAATAAAATTTTTGATTGAGTATGTATTAAATTTCATTGCAATGTAGCTGCCATGTGTTTTAATATTATTCAAACAACACTGATTGACATACACTACGTAAGTATACTTAAAACAGATTTCTGTCTTAAAACCTGTCATTATATCGTGTGTCAGTCAGACCGCTATCACCGCTATCTCACTGAAATATAATATAAAGCTGAATAAGTGTACATTGATTAAAGTACTTTATTTGAAATGGGCACATCTGGGCTGAATTAAAAACTTTTGATTAGATTTTGCTAGTTACAGCATTTGTGAACTTCTATTTTATGTTATGCTTTTTACGTCAGACTGAGTGCCCTTAGTCTTGCCCAAATAATATGATATTAAAAGTTAATAGTTATTGAGCCTGTGTATAACAGAAACACCGAAATATAATACAAAGCTGAATAAGTTTACATTGATAAAATTTATTTGAAATGGGCACATCTCGGCTGCTGTATTCTGTTAGGTGGAGGTACTTCCTCCGTCGAGCTGCTCTTTTAGCAAAACACGCTGTGCCCTTGCGGTACGTTTCAGATTTACCACTGCGAATACTAGTTTCATTATGTTCAAAGTCAAAGCCATTTATTAATTTAGGCCCCAGATGGGTACCTATGAAGGTCACATTTACAGAAGTTACCACCGGTTCGGAACTCGGCCTTCAACTGAGAAGAATCCGGCAAGAAACTCAGCACAGTTACATTTTTTCAATATTTTTTGGACTATGTTTGGCTTTTTTTTCCAAATAATTAACAATAATAAAGAAAATATATAATAATAAAATAAGGAATTTCCTGAATCACCCAACAGCTGCTATATTTTGAAATATTTTGCAAATAACTATAATTAAAATATAATTTGGTCAAATTAAATCATTATACTTTTTTTCATACTTGTTATATTCAAAACATTAATTCAAATCCAGCCTTTGTAGAGCTTATGAACGTAACAAATTAAATTTACTACTTATTCATAATGTACATAAACTGAAATTTTACTTTATGATGGAAATTCGTAGCAGAAATAATTTAAGCAAGATAAATATGAATAGTGTACTAGACGTGTCCGACTATCAAGGGTACAAAAAGAGGTCGACTCAAAGACGGATGGGGCACATTATGACGTGTACTGGACGAGTACATAATGAGATATCTTTTGAGCCCCGTGGCCGCCCTTTATCTGCTGTTAGTGAAGGGACCTGTGTCTATGACGTGGGGATTATCTGCGTCAAATTTTACTATACATTTCGTATATAATTTAAGTCAAAATCGTAGTTATGTTTGTTTTATAATTATTAAAGTTTTAGTAGTTATTTCTCATATCTCTTTGAGTGTGTAAAGTAATGAAACTATAGGTCTATTTATATTTAATATTAACATATATATTTAATTTTGTGTAAGACCGTTTGTTTCTAAAAATAAATAAATAATTAAAATAAAAAAATAAAATCTCTTCAGGGTATTTTAACAACAGGCTTGTTTTTGATGATCTCATCATCAGGTTCTGTGGTGATGTGGTCAATGGCGGTCATCATACAAAGATACTATAAGTAAATTACATAAATTGATTGGAAAAGACAAGATAACGGCTAAGTTAATATACAACCATATTGTGGGCTTTAATGGGGCAAAGAGAGCATAGTCTGGTTCCCGACTCAGTCTGCACTATCTCCGGCCTGACGTAACAGTCTACGCAATCCTACCCCCATTATTCTTCTACAAAATTAAATGACTTGAAGCAAATAGTTGTTCCGAGGGATAAAATGTAAATAAGGACTTATCCTCGGTTTATCGAGTCTTTTAACCTAATTAACAAGAAATGTGTCTTGCTTATTAGGAGTTTATTCAGTTTTGGGGTGAACTTTTGTATTCCAGACGAACCGAGAGAGATATAAGGTAAAACAGACTAATCACTTGCTTATAGTACAGAAACCTGTTTCTCTAAGCAAGAAATAAATAAAAGCTTGTAAAAATAATAAAGCATGTCAAGTTCACCAATCTACGGTGGGTCCATATGGTGGACTATAATTTATATCCCTCTTGCCTTTAAAGAGGTAACCCAAGGTCATGGAGCAAACGGCCAAAAAAAGTTTGTCTCGCACTTGACGGGATCTTGTATGTGATTATGTTAAAAAGAAGTATGAATGGATAATTCACTCGACAAGAGAATACAGCCCATGAAACTTCGACTTATATGTGGTGTGTTAAAGCATAAAATTAATTATAAGCGTATAAATATACTATACTATATACTATACTATATAGTATACTTATTTGGATAACGTCAAAACAAATCAAATAAATATATGCAGAGTAATTTAATTGTATTTCTATTCTTTTGGTTTTTAATACTTTGGCTCGCGGTAAAAAAAATGACATCAATTGTTATCATAGGACGCGCGACCCTCGCGATCTCCCTAAAGCTTCTAAGTAAAGCGTACTGGATTGTGCTAATGCATAGTACTATCGTAGCATTTATATACTCTGAGGTACTATTTTGATGTGTTTTGTAGTCCGTAAAGCTTTTTGTATTTGTGCCGCGCCGCCGCCGACGCAATAACTAACTGAAAGTAAACGAGCCTGAAAAACACGTTTATGCTCAACTTCTCAGACATTTTTACCCTCGCAAGATTTTATAAAGCGTTGAATTTGACTAAATTGCTCAAGATTTACAACAAAAATCATCATTTCAAATAAGCTCGGCAGAGGCGTCCATTTATAGGCCGAACAATTCCAACGGGATGCAAATTAAACAGACTCCTGAGATAAAATGAAATGGTTATTTTTTTCAAATGAATAATAAATGGCGTTTCATTGCGAATATTTAACGAGTGCTTAATCTTTATTGCTTTAATAATAAATCAGCTTCCTCGGAGGATCCTGACCCAATAATTGTCCGCAAAAGATTTCATAAAACTTATTATGTCTGAATATTTTCTTGCTTACAAAAACATAATATTCTATTTTCTGTAAAATGAGAGACATTAGTTTTTATCGTTCTAAAATGCAGGAACTCTATCCAAAATTCTATTCCTAGGTACTTTAAAAGAAATTGTAAGACTTATGCAACAAAGATTATAATTAATAATAATTATTATTATTTAATTATAATAACTTAATAAATTCAAATAGTTTCAATAACTAAAAGCGAAGTTACTGTTCTGAGGTAGTTGTACTGTGTAATTGTTTTATAAAACAGTGAGGCCATAATGCGGGCGGCGCTTGGGAGTGCAAGTGGGAGCACGAGCAAATTGTAACTATATATAATTTAACTTTCCGAGTCCAGGGAGTTGCAATTCCTTATTGTTAATATAACTAATTACAATTTTATTGGTCTATGAAGGAACGTTAAAGTATCACTTTTTCATTAGTATATCAAGTATTTGTGATTTAATATTTGAGGAAGGTTTAAATCCTTTCATATCCGCAGAATGATATCAACAAGGCGGCTCTTATCTACAAAGCTTATTAGAGAAGGGTTATCCGACCTTCTCTGCAGAGAACACGCTTCTAATTAAATACATTTAATTAAAGTCAGATGCCACCGGACGATAGCTAGAAATTTGTATTTTACAAAACGGCATGTTTTTAGTTTAAAGGAACTCTTTGGTTTAATCAAATTTCTTAAATTTAGACCATTTTTATGGGATCTAGTCCGACCCTACGTCGAGGAAAGCGAGGCCCGACTCGTACTTAGCCGGTATTTTTATTCACAGTTCACGTGTTTGCTCGCTCGTTGGTTGCTATAGCAACCGCGTCGCTTTGCATAATTGAATAGAATTTTTGTGGCTGCACGAACTCGATAAATTTAACCAAACTAACTAGGAACAGTGCGCAAATACAAAAAAACGATTGAAGCTCCATGTACGAAAGAAGAAGAATCAAGTTTCAAATCTGTCACCAAACACCAATCTATCTATATTCCTTCAGGCACTATGTCACTCACCACAGTGAAAATGATCAAACAAAAGAGCATAGGTATTCAAGACCAAAAAGTTATGCGATGTCCCATATTCTCGTACCATAACTAGTTTTCGTAGTATTGTCTAGTTGCAATAAAACTGGTGCAGTTTCACTGGATGTGGGTCATAATTTCTAAGTTCCATGTCCGCAATACAATGTTGGCGCAACTGGTACAAAACTAGGAAAGCGCGCTTGCACGACCGTCACAAGTTACTACTCCGTACTTGCACCCCTCCTTGCCTCGCTACTAGATGTGTCCAAAATAGTACAACAACAATATACACCGTGACTTTTTATTCGTCTTAGGAACGCAGGCCACATAATGTACCCAATGATTCATCATCATCAGCCTATATTGTCCCACTGCTGAGCACAGGCCTCCTTTCACAAATGAAGGTGAAAGGGAATGGGCAATACTCCACCACGCGTGCCCACTGCGGATTGGTGGAGGTAGGCTAGTGGTCAACCTACTGTTGGAATTTTTCAAGCCGCCTAGGAGGCATCCAACTAGCTTAACGACTATCACAATTAAGTGATAACCGGGACCAACGGCTTTACGTGCCTTCCGAAGCACGGAAACGCTCGATATGAAATACCACTAGGCGGTCACCCATCCAGATACCGACCACGACAGACGTAGCTTAACTTTGCCGATCGATTAAGAACGGCTAATCATGCTACACCACGAGCGCTTACCGTTGCGCGTACCCAATGAATAGGTACTAATTATAAAATATAAAAAAAGTCAAATATTATTCATTATGATGACGCATGACGTAGTTTTAAACACCCTGTTACGAGCGCAGTCTACTCGACTCGTGCTCTGGGCTGGTATTTTCTACCATTTTATACGTAAACTTTCATTTATTAAGGCGCGGACTGACTACGATTTTGACAGCACTCGTTCTTCACTGGAATAAGGTTGAAAATGGAAAATCATAAATGTGTCGACTCTATGAAATGGACTATTATTTACGGGTTTTCTTTAGATTATACAGAATATACACATTAAATTGAATAAGTGTCCGGTTAACATTCTAATATAACTCTGTATCTTATATATTCTTAAAAATAAAATTGTTGTCATCGCTGAAAATACGGAGAATTTCGACGCGAAAGATTTTTTTAGACGTAACTGACTAATTTTTTATTGGGAATATCAAAGCACTTTTTAATATTCTATTCGGTTAACATTTTTCTCAAAACCCTCTTCTGTCCACATTATTTTTTTGTGTTAGGTATTTTCATTGCGTTACGTCATACTCGACTCTCAAAGAAACCCATTTTTGTGCATTTGAGCTTAGACCCCCCCTTAACTCGATTTGTCATAATTATAATAAATTTTAATATTTTTTTTAATATACAAATGATCAAAATTTTTTTTTTCTTAATGATTAGTTCCTATTTATGGGGACATTATGTGGGCTATGTTTCTAAGACGAATAAAAAGTCACGGTGTATTGCAAAACTTAAAAAAAAAACTAACTAATCGTTCTTCCATTTGGAACGTTGCCCGTTCTTGAGTCCGTTTGGCTCAAGCGTTTCTCAAAATTTCACCTCGAAAAAGTCAAGTTATCACAGATATTAGCATTTATAGCGGAAAACCTAAGCTATCTATACATATAATAAAACTGTAGAACCGGCGTGTCTGTACATTGAATATATTTACCAAAAATTGATCGGGGGTGCTTTGAGATGAGGAACTGAATACAAAAAACTAAAAAAAAAATTTTTTGTCTGTCTGTCTGTTTGAACACGCTAATCTCAGAATCCACTGAATGGATTTGCATGTAACTTCCACGAGCTGATTCGACTTTTTTTGGCGCTTCAACTAGGCTTTGTTTCATTAAAAACGGCTGACGGGAAGAAAATATATCCCAATTTATTAATTTTGCAGGCCGTCTCACGGCTACACACAGATGTAAGTACTAAAATATTGATGATAGATGGCGTTGTCTTTTTCCTGAAACGCACTATGGTTTCGTTCTCACGATTTTATGACAAGTTCAATGATTTCTGAATAAGATTTTCTCCGTGTATGGGAGGAAGGCACCAACAACTTCTATCAAAAAAAACTTTTAAGATGATTTCGGATGAGAAATATAAATTCATCAGAGACTCCCTCCCATTTAGTCCACTGAAAAAAAGCCAGTTTAGTTACATAGCAAAAGCTAAAAAATATCACAGACGTATTGATAGATTTTTTAAAAAGGCCCACCTAGGCAACGAACCAGCGAAATTAAAAATTAACCTTTTCCTCCATGCAGCATGCTGAGGGACGACTTCCCACTGTTCCCGTTACAAAAGGTGCCATAATAAACCGACTAAAAAAAAGAGGAGGTTCTTTGATCGACGCGTATTTTTCTTTTTTCCATGCATGTATCTAAGGCGTCTCTTTTCACCGCCAAAAGGAGTCCTTTCCACCAGGCTCCTGCTTTCCAAAATATATCTTTGCCTATGTGCGATTGGCTTGATCTCCTCGGCATGGATTTAACAGCCAAAATAAACTTGGACTATTCTATTGAGTCGAAGGCATAAACAGCTGTTAGATAGCTGGGAACCTTTCAAAGATTAAGCGGTACTTCATGCCTGAACAGTTGCTACAACTTTATAAAGCTAAACTAGCTAACTTTATATACTTTATAAAGTGCGGTCATACATGGAGTACTGCTGCCATCTCTGGGATGGATCCGCACCAACTAGACGCCCTTGACTCAATAGACCGTCGAGCAAGGATACTCATTAGAGATGAGTCTTTATCGAAGAACGGTGGAAGAGCTGATCTACTACCAGTTGGTAGTTGATCAGCTATTGAATCGCTACCAGCTGCCTGTAGCAAGCCTAAAGCGTTGCCGGCGCTGTATGGTGATGCTAATTAATATTCTGGCAAGGTATTCGCCAGCCCTCTGGCCACGCGAAGCATTAGGTAATCAGATGCTTCGAAAAATCGCGTTAAATACGATGTTCTTCTGACCTCCTGAGCAAAATATGTAGCCTCCATCAATTCAGGTGATTGATTACATTCGCGCTGCTTTAGATTTTAAGCACAGTCAGCTTCACTGCGGCTTTTTTGACAGTCTCTTAACGGTGCGAGAGTATCGACACAAGTTACATCCCATATTAAGGGCTGTCCTTTCCTCTAGGACATTAATGTTATTCCATCATGCTTATTACCGTCGGCGTCGTCCCGCATCAAGCCACTCGATTCACGAATAGCTGACATGTGGGCACTGGCAAGAGCCCTATGAATGATGTCATTAAGATCGGTCGGTGTGGCGTGCCTGCGCTTCTTACGCACAATAGCATGTGGTAGCCAAGCTGATCAACAAAAGTACCATACTGGCATCGATGCGGCACATAAGTAAATAGGTGTACCTGAAGCAGATAAGATACAATTTTTCTTTAAGTGGCAAATATGCATACTGCCAGTCTGATAGTAGCCACCACCCTGGGTATCAATCGCGCGTTGCCGACCCTCACTTCACTTTTTTTTATGCGATGAAGTCGGTATACAAGCACACGGTCCGCCTGATGGTAAGCGGTTACCGTATCCATATGGACGCTTACATCACGCGTTACTAACCTTTCCTCCTCCCCAACGAGCTTTGGTAAACTCACTGACGCGCACGAACACAACATTAAGTTATTTAGCTGCAGTATTCTGTAAGGTGGAGGTACTTTCCCATGCAATACCTACTTCTCTTACTTCCATTCACTCGCTCTTCATTTGCTGTAGCTCCATAATTCCAGAACACTTTCTTCGACATCTTAAAAAGCTAAGGGATCCTTGGCGTTGATATCTCTAACGACGTTCTGTTCCGTAGTCATCTAAAAGACAAAGTCAAACTGGCATCCAAAAAACGCGGAGTGCTTAATAGAGCGAAGCATTACTTCTCATCGGGTCAAAGACTGCAACATTATAAGTCGCAAGTCCGACCCCATATAGAGTGCTGCTTTCATCTGTGGGCTTGATACCAGCTTGGGCCTCTAGACTCAACTGAGTCGCTGAACTCAGCGACGTGCCATTAGAATTCTCGACGATCCCGAGCTCACAAGTGGTTTAGAGCCCCTTAGCTTGAGGAGAAACTTTGTTTCCTTATGGAGCTCTGGCAACACTTCTCACCTCAGGAATACAACAACACAATGTAATCTTATTTGGCTGCAATCTTCTGTAAGGTACAGGTACTCCGTCACTTGGACTGCTCCAAATTTTGAACGAGAGAACCCGATATGCCCTACCTCTCTTGAAAAAGAAAGCTTGCAGCGAAATAGGTACCCGATTCTCTTACAAGGAAAATTTTGTTTAACCCTATAGCCTAGCCTATATAAATTCACTTTTCCGGGATAAAAAAGTAGCCTTTAATACTCGGGGAAAATGTAACACCTATTAGTGAACGAATGTCATAACACGGGGGTACTTTGTACTCATCTGGCTGGCTACCACCCTCAAGTTAAAACTCTGTCGCCAAGCACCTGTCGTGTGTGTTCCGACAGCTGCATTTGAGAGCCAGTTCCTTCTAGGCTTTGTCCTTCTAGGCTAGACTAGGCTTTGGCTTTGACCTTCGGCCACATCATCACTTACCATGGTGAGATTGTGGTCAAACACAGCACACACTCACTACACAGCACACAGCCTACACTTAGTAAAAAAAAGTGATGTCTTGCCGCGTCCTCATCCCCTAAATACCGTCATACGGTCGGTACCGTCCACTGAAGTCCACAAGAATATACGAGTATTTTGACAACAACAACAACAATCTTCACGAACAATATATCGTTGATAACACGAATGTAAAGATCTTATAGTCTACGCGAGCGAAGCCGCGGGCAAAAAGCTAGTAAGAAATATATGACTGTTAGAACAATATTGGCGTGGCGACGTGTGGTCCAGTTTGGGTTTTACTCGGACGTTCACCGCTCTCATGCAAATGTCGTCACATTTATTATTATTTGTGCCGTCATTTTAAAGGACACTTGGGAAGGTAAAATATACCAGAGTTTAAATTTGTGCCCTACCTATAAAGCACATAGTCATTCTTCGTTCGTCGCTCGCGGTGTCAAGTGTCAACGTACAACGAGCCTACAACACGAGCGCAATGCGAATCCCTGTATTTGTCAAAAAACTGACAATTGAAGGAGCGCAGTCGAGCGCGAGTCAAACGCTCGTTCGAGGCTCCCAAGGCCGTCTACGCTATGCGAATTCGTGCTCCGTATGTGTACGGTATCCGTATGTGCTCAGTTCGCGTAGCGTATATATTGTGCGGGAGACCAAAATTAGTGAAGTACGTTTACCATTCGACTGTGGACGTACAATATTGATGTCGCAATTTTCATTCGCATTACAATGTGGTGTTCAGTATATTTGTTACCCTTATTCGAATGAATAACATAATAATATACACTTATTTAATAATAATGACACTTGTCTCATTGTCTCCTACATGATAAATACAACTCGCCAAACAACGCTCCTATGTATTTCCGATACAAAAATTTTTTTTGGGAAATTACGCTTAATCGAATTCATATATTGGTAACATCAGGATATAGTATGTGTATCACGTGACAGTTGTGGGTAGGTACAAGGTTGTGAAAGCGAGTAAACACATTCCATATAATTATAATAATGGACCATAATAAAAACGTAACAAAAATATTATTTTATTGCCTCACCGTTTACGCCGGAATGCTGGCACGAGACGCACGTCGCGCGTATGGCATGTCACCGTTTGTTTATTAATAAACTAGCTGACCCGCGCGGTTTCACCTGCGTTCCCGGGATAAAAAGTAGCCTATGTCCTTCTCCATACCATAGGCTATATGCATGCCAAATTTCATCGCGATCGGTTCAGCGGTTTAAGCGGGAAAGCGTAACAGACAGACAGACAGAGTTACTTTCGCATTTATAATATTAGTTAGGATATAGTTAGGATGAAACATAATTTTCTACTTTTAGAAACATAAACTACTTTTTGAAACATAAACTATTTTTTTGATTATGAATACAAACATAATAATACGCATAATTACACGCAGACTCACAACAAGCAGACATAATTATGTATTATTTATTCACATAAATGACGCGGCGTGATGGGGGGAATCTTTACCAACCAAGCCATCATCATCATCATCATATCAGCCCATGGATGTCCACTGCGGAACATAGGCCTCCCCCATTGATTTCCACTTCGAACGGTTCTGGGCCGCTTGCATCCAGCGGCGCCCAGCGACTCTGACCAGGTCGTCGCTCCACCTGGTGGGAAGTCGTCCCGCTCGGCGCGCACCAGTACGTGGTCGCCACTCGAGAACCTTTCTTCCCCATCGGTTATCGGCTCGATCAATGTGGCCTGTCCATTGCCACTTCAGCTTACTAACTCTACGAGCTATGTCCGTCGTTTTCGTTCTCCTACGAATGTCCGCGTTAAGCCAACTGGGCTGTAAAAAAACTTGCGTGCCTAGTGCGAACTATCAATTTTATGCGCCGCGACTAATGACCTCAAGGCGCGCGAGCGTTTCGCCTGCAACACTCCGGAACCTGCAACTCGCCAACTAATTAAGAAAACTGAAACTGAGCCACGCCTCACTACGTTAGTATTCTCTCTCAAGCGTCTCTCTCTAATTACCCACACTTGTCGTGATGCCTCCCAGCTCTGATCAAAGACGCACCTACACAAAACCCACGCGTAGACTGTACGTGAATAATATATTGCCTAAAAATACATTCAGTTAGCATATTTTCAGTTATTTCTGAAAAGGCTTTCAATATGTCATACATTGCCACAAAAATAGGTAATAGCATTGACGGTGAACACTGAACGACGGCTTGTCTAGCTACCTGTTCATTTCTGTGCAAGATAAGATTCATTCAAGCGTTCAATAATTTAATGTAGATAAATAAATACATTGAGCTAGAGCACCAAATTATTGATATTATTTCAGACAATCTATGAAATTCTGTAATAAGGCTTTATAAAAATAAATGGAATATTTAAAAGTCTTAATAAATAACAAAACTTATTTTAAACAAATCGAGCGCGAAGCGTTGCGACCTATATTCGACGGCTATTTGCATGTTTTGCTTGCGTTGCGACGGTTCACTTACTTCGAAAGCGTTGATTGAACTCTCACTTACTAAAAGACAAATTGACCGGTTTTGTTTAACATTGAAGTGTTACCACTAATTATATACCAAAATTTACATAAGCTCACAAGGTCCTCGAGTCCTTTTAACCCCTCTACTTAACTTTAGAATCAAAGACACCTCTCACAGACAGACTCATTCAGTAATCGCCGCGTTACTCCTCACAGTCCCGCTTATATGCTTATATGATGGCTCAAAGCAAATGGCTCCCGCATAACATCACCTCACTTAGCATTTTACTCCCTCAAAGTGAACACATACTTAACCGAGCCAACGCGTCGCACGAATCGAAGTCAAGGACGCCTCGCACACATATCCGTACTGAAAGAATCGACCGCGAAGAAGATAACAAAATTCTGAAGAAGATAGAAAAAAACTGATAGAATGCGAGCGCATCAGTAAGCCGCGCCGAATCTGATGACGTCATTCGAATTTGTCTAGGATTTCTGGGTATCTGCCAGATTCGGACGATTCGACGCCGGCAAGTGTTTCATAAGATTTCATATACAGAAACGTAAAATTCATTTTGTTCGATGCGTTCGACGCGTTCGGCTCGGATAAGTATGCGCTCACCTTTATTCAAGTCAAAATCATGCTTTGCCAAACTGTGCCAAGCCGTGCTGCGCCAAGTTGTGCCGTGTTTTAAACATAGATGTGCATTATGCAACCAAAATAATACTTTTATTCACAACATATATTTCATATTCAATTACGTAGCTTCGTTATTGGTTCGCAGCGTTCGTTAACGAATAGTAAAAGTAAACTATTATTTTATGAACATGATTGAAAATATTTCATAAATACCGCTATGCCAAAATTGTTTTTACGCGGAATTTTGATGTTTTGTTTATCTGATCACAAGGGGTGTCCCATTTTATTTATTTTTAAACAAAAGGCACAATTTTTGACACATATTTGATATTTTACCAGATCTGTATTAAATACATAACTTTTTAGGTAAATGGACCGACGACATGACCTCTTAAATGTGATCACAGAATCAGTCTCTACACCACTTGTGAAACAACCAGCTGAAATTATCATTCCCCCGTGTGACACAAACTTGCTATGAAGGGGTGGAATGTTTGAACCGAGTCCCCTCGGCTGGCCACAGTCGACAGACTTGTTCAACACTACCATTACTACGTGAGTATGCAATGAGTTACATGACGTCACATAACACTTGGGTGTCATTCCTTTCTTTTTATCTTTGCATTCTTGTAAAGAGTTTTGGTTTAATAGTTGTTGATGGTAGCTTAAATTATGGGAAGATTAGGGATTCTTTCGGGGAACCATTAAAGGAGAGATGATTTTACGTGTATCTTGAACCAAGATTTGCCTCACGCGGTTTCATCCGCGTTCCCGTAATAAAAAGTATCCTATAATACTTGGGGGTAATGTAGCTTCCTATAAGTGAAAGAATTTTTCGAATCCGACTGGTAGTTCCAAAAATTAGCCCGTTTAAACAAACAAAAAACAAAAAAAAAACAAATAAAAAATCTCTTCCCTTTATTATAGTAGTATAGATATATATGTATAGTAGTATAATAGTTTTAAATAATAAACAATTTCTGAGCTATTTTCAAAAGTCCTAACAAGAATAAAAATATACATGTCTGATTCAATTCTCATTAAAACACCTTTGTATAAGCGCGTCTCGTAGCACCTCTACGGCGTAGCGTTATGAATTTATCGTAGCATATACGAGGCCTACGTCGTAGCATATACCGTAGACCATGCATCTACAACATGCACTACTACAAATCGGCTGATATTAGACATCCGTGTTCTCTTCTTCAGTGGTCACTACTATGAGTTCAGACGGAGACTCAGTTTATCTCTTACTGTGCACCTAAACTTGTACTGTATACTCGAGTATTACACGTTAATTGTCCTGTATTGTGAGTGTTGCGTGTCATATTCACGGCGACAATCAATACACGCGTGTAGGATACGACGCGATAACAATCACTGCTATACGTGTCTAGACACTAGTGTACACAATGTTAATTTTACATATATTTAGATAACATCACGTTATAAATTAATTCCTGGTACAGTTAGATATTAATCAGTTTATATACTATCCCCCTTATTCATAATCGCTTTTAACTAAATCAGTGTAATAGTGTGCCCCGTCTCACTCTTTCGATCACTAAATGTCACCTGTCAGATAAAGACTTCGGAATTTTAGCTAATCAACGTTTGATAACTTTATTATGAATAAGGGGGTTTATATTTATGCCTTTTGTGGTTGCTACCATGGGGCTATGGGGGTTCAAAGCTCACCGATTCACAGTTAGATTTATAATTGAAACTAATCGTGGTCTCAGAAGACCGGGCGGGTGGGGAGCTTTTTCCGCCATCGCATAAAGGTTCAAGAAAAGAAATATTTTTGTGTGTCTATAGGTATCTTAATTATTACAAGGTTTGGAGATATGAGTTCTTATTATATGATTTATTAATATCTTAATCCTATTGGAAAGAAAATACGTTTGATAGAAATATGATAAAGTTGAACTCTCTCATTAAGTTGCAAGTTAAAGCGAATTACTTCTGAACTTAACGGAGACAAACTTTCGTTTCAGTATAAGAAGCGTCCTCCATTGTGAGAGTAGGCAACGTCTCCTCTCTGTGATTTAACTTTTGAACAATCATAAATTAAAATGAGTCTATGATTAATAAGTTCACAATTAAATTAATTTAAATACAAATGAGATTATGATTAATTGCTACGTAAATATTTAGATATGCAAGAAAACAATGTAATTACTAATAAATAGAACTTGAGAGTAGACCGAGATTTTCTGATAACGTTACTAGTAAAGTTATCAGAAAATCTCGGTTTTCGGTTCTATATAAAAGCAATTTAAACGTACACTGCATAGTAAGCAAGTCGCAAGTCATAGACAAGGGGCACAGACTAAGTGGTGGGACATAGAAATGTAGTGTTGTACAAAAAAATTTAGTGTTGGACAAAATGTTATCCGACAATTTCTTCATTACTTTAATTATATCGCCACTGTTTGAAAATACGCACGCAAGTGCTACAATGCGTAGCATCTGCTACGTAGGTGCTACGAGCTTCGTAGCTCATTCATCATTCACACGTATAGAGAGCGAGTTGAGATTGAAACTAATTTCATTTATATTGCTTAATTGTGACTTTGTGTTGACGATTTTGATATGACATAATGTAAAAAAAACTCAATGTACAGCGGGAAAAAAAACTTTTATTTAAGGCTTCTGTTACACCATCATTTATCATGGTGTGAATGTTGCCAAATAGATACCCATTGGTTAAATAAAAACAAATATCAAGATAATATGTGGAATTTATCAATAAAAAAATGTAATTAAAAAGTTATTGTATTTGTATAGTCATTGGTAAACATTTTACATATTGTTGGATTTGACTTGTTACTTGTGGCCTAACCATGGGTATAATATCATATACAATCTCAAAATGTATATAAGGATGTTCATGCCATACTACTTTGTGGTGCCAACTCAGTTTTTTTATAGAATTAAGATATCACACAGCTCTGCTCCACTCCGCTCTGTAGCGCGCCGCGGTGTCTCGGTTCACGTGTGCCAGGCGCGGCGCGCGGCGCGGGACCCACGGACACAAACAGACACGATTGCGTCTTTTTTATTCTATATTCTAAGCGAGTGCTGCACTCTCAATTAGTTTTAATATTACTTACTTCTGAGTTTGTTTAGTTTGTTTCCATGGGCCCAATCGAAACTGATCGCTCGATCGAAAAAAGCACGAATTCTAACTTTTACGAACGTTACGTTATTCTGGCAATTTCAAGTCCGGCATATTTAGAAGGGAAACCAGTCAGCTAGAGCGTTGATTGGTCGGGACCGTTCGAATTGACTCCGCCCCTCGAAATTTTACAATCGAATAGGACTCGAACCGTAAGTTCGATTCGAAGGCTAGTTCGAGGGAAGTGAGAATTGGGCCCCATGACTATGACTTAGTGGCAATATTATCGAATTCAGTGACAAATATCTTTCAAACTGGATTTAAAACTTGCAAAAGGTGTACATTGAAAGCTAGTTCCTTATTGGGTGTTGTGTATTTAACAACAACACTGTTCACGGTAGGATTAAACAAACTCTTCCAATACACAACTGAATCAGCCAAATAATTACCATATGTTTGATAGTCATATTACTGTCACTGTTCCACATGAAGCCTGTCCCGCTGCCCTGTCATCGATGGGTGCAGATAAAGTTCTCAAGCCGCATATTTACATAAGCGTCGCTGCGCCCACTCTCCCCCTCCCAGTCAGTACATGAATAATTAATGCCCGTACCTGCCTGCACATTTCCTGCACTTCCCTGACCTCAACGCTGAACAACATTGCTTTTTAGTCACTATACCTTTCCTCACTAGTTTATTTTGTTACAGTGCAACACAGGAACACGTGCGATGCGGAATTGTAATAAGCATAATGTTATTGTTTGAATTAATTTGTAAGCAAATTGATGTGCGCTTGTGGACTAGTTTAGTTGGGAGAAGCGCTCGTTGTATATTTAAAACATTTGAACACAAGCTGGTTACAATTAGTATTTTTTTTATAAGGTGGCAAACAAGCATACGGGCCGCCTGATGGTAAGCAGTTACCGTAGTCTATGGACGCTTGCAACACCAGGGGCATCACTCGCGCGTTGCGGATCCTGAAGAAATCTCTTCACACCCTTTTTGAACCCCATGCTGTACTCCAGTTGTACAGGATTTTCTTTAACTTATGGAAACTTATACCTAAGCTATTTTCTGTATATTTTTATTGGTCTTCAGCTCGAATTCATAAATCCTATCAAATAAAATATCCAGAAAATCTGCGTCGTAGCTCTAGGCCCATCTTTGTGATGCGATATTATGCTGAGTGGTAGAACGTTTTAGTTCCATAGATAAAGACCTAGGACCTAGGTTAAGTGATTGCGGTTATCCGTTCTGAGTGGAATAAATCTTTTCTATTCTATTTCATTCTATCCTAGGACTATTTTCACATGCGTCAATCTGATACCAATAAACAGAGCTTGAACTTATAGCTGGAAACTAGATAATATATAGGTACCTAACCTACGCAGTATGTAAATATATATGAGGATTCTGGTATATTCTCGGTGCCGCGGGTGGGCACTGATAAGCGTTGCGCTCTCGAGAAAAATATCTTATGTTGGTATATCTACTCGATTTTCGGAGCATTTTGAGTCTGAGCTATTTAGACTTTGGTTCTTAGAGATTTGTAAAGCGTTTAACAAATGTACTTATACCACGATAACAGTGTCTGGTGTTTAATGGTTTGAGATGATAGTTAAGCGACGTCAAATACTTAATAATATGACCGTATTTTTTTTTTTGTTTACAGGATTTCAAAACATGTCGAATTATTTATTTGAATCAGTGTTATGAATCAAAAAACTGCTTACCTCGATTTTAATGTGGATACTAAAGATTAAGTTATTTTGTTTTATGTAGTAAGTATCTCTTACTGAACCAACAGGCGACCCGGATAAAATAAAGAATATTAGCTAGTGAAATATTCGCAGAAACTAGGTACTTTTATCTCAGCTACAGACCTACTCTACTAAAAGATAATGGCATCATGGATAAATTACATTATATCACAAATGAAAAACTAAACAACCATACCAAGTATAACTCAAGTCAACAACCAACATAATTAAGCAATCAACAAGAAAGAATTTCTGCTCACGTAAGTGAATTCGGGGGGCTGCAGCAAGTATAAAATGAAACAGCTTTATTTACATTTAGATGTATCGCAACAAGCAACTTTTCTTGCCGTTGCAGTTGAGATTCAAGCCCTGATTTAAGTTTAAGCCTCTATCTGTGGACACACAACAAAGTTACAACTTTAAACTGCAACATAAATAGAGGCTGCTTCACTGCCTCCCCCCTCTGCACCCCTCCCCGCACCACGTCCACATGCCGCTCTAATAATGCTTTTATATCTCTAATATAGAAATTTACTTTTAATTTAGATTCTTTAGATTTTCTCTTGTACTATCGAAATTCATTGATTAGAATTTCGTTTCCTTTTGAAATTCTAACGCTAATGTTGAGGATAAATAATACAATTTCTTCTGGAGTTCTACTAATTTTAACTTATATATCTTCAAATTGACGTATAGTATACTCATTCACATTAAAAACATATTATTATCTTTTTTTTACTGTGTGTATGCCTGTGTTTGACCACAATCTCACCATGGTATGTAAAGATTTAGCCAAAGGTGGTAAGCACACAAAGCCTAGAAGGAACTGGCTCTCAAGTGCAGCTGTCGGAACATACCGATAGGTGCATGGCGACAGATTTCAACTTGAGGGTGGTAGCCAACCAGGGTACTAAAAAGTGCCCTACCACCGTGCTATGATTTCCTCACGATGTTTTCCTTCACCGACAGCTCTAGCTAACTGTAGGATTCGAACCCGAGACCTTCGTTTCGGTATCCAACGTCAGTAGTATCATTGAGCTATCATCGCCTTTAATTTTTAACCGACTTCAAAAAAAGGAGGAGGTTCTCAATCCGAATGTATATTTTTTTATGTTTGTTACCTCATAACTCCGTCATTTAGAAACCGATTTGGAAAATTCTTTTTTTATTTGAAAGGGTACACTTCCCGTTTGGTCCCAATATCATCAGATCAGGATTTGATTACTTCTTAGTGTACTTAAAAGTTGGTTTAAGTTTTTTGTAAAACAGTCCAATTATTTTACAACTTGATAATAATTTAATGAATAGGTATAATCTACGGTACATTCCGTAAGATCGAGTTCAGCCAACCCAGTCGAGTTGCTCTTAGACCGAATTAACGCTACGCTCTACCTACAAAACATATTAAATTTATTTCAATATTTTTAGTAACACTATTACAATATATATAAGCAAACAAACAGATTATTATCAAGTTATCGCCTGCGGCGTACAGGCGCTTTTAATGTATTTATCGTGATTTGTTTGTGTATTAGCGCTCGTGTCTCATACAATATTCAGTCGCGGTTGATACGACACAACACGACACGACACGCCACTACAATGGTGCTGTGTCAATAATGTACGTAGACAACGTCAACATTTATAATTTGAGGTTGATTGTCGAGACAGCGGCAGCGGTGGCGGTTGCTTAATGTTTGTTGTTGACAGTCACTTATTGTGTTATGATTTTTTAAATAAAATATGATTGTCTGGTTCTACGTTTTTTCAATACGGTAACATGGATGGATGGATATTTGAATTAAACAACCTCTCACCCTAAACTTTTATATCTAAAGATATTATATTCGAATTTTTAACCGACTTCAAAAAAAGGAGGAGGTTCTCAAATCGTTTTTTTTTTTTTTTTTAACTCCGTTTGGTCCCATTGTCATCAGATCAGGATTTGATTACTTCTTAGTGTACTTTGAAGTCGGTTTAAGGTTTTTGTTAAAACAGTCCAATTATATCAAACATACATTTGACGGGCCAGTTAGCGCAGTTGGTTAAGATTCACCTTACGCGCCGCAGGTCGTGGGTTCGATTCCCACACAGGACATGCATTTGTGTGCATGAACATGTCTGTATGTACTGAGTCTGGGTGTAATTATGTATATTAAGTATGTATTTACAAACAAAAAGTAGTATATGTATTATATATCAGTTATCTGGTTTCCATAGTACAAGCTCTGCTTAGTTTGGCATCAGATAACCGTGTGTGAGGAATGTCCCAGGATAACATTTATTATGAAATACATGCCTAAAATTTTATAACTCTATCACTCGATATTCTTAATTTTAATTCGCAACACCATGACGTTTGTCATATGTTTCTATATTGCGTAGGAGTCTCCTTTCTCGCTCTGTGAAATGCTATTTTGTCTTTCTCTTATAGCCCGGCTACATGCTCAGTCTTGAATGACGACGGATGTGACGTACCATGACGTGGGCGGACCGATGTCGTCTTACGACTGAAAGGGACTTTTTTTTTTAATGTATCATTCGTGAATTCTAAAATTCTGAGGGGCTTTATTTTTACTTTATTGTTACTGTGATATTGCTTTTTTAGGTCATAAAACTAGAAATGTCAGTTTAGTTTTTTGTTGGAGTTTGTATGGGTTTGATACTGGCATAGTAGTACTACTTTTCCATATGTGAACAAGGTTTATAGTTTCTATAAATGTGTACTTTGATATAATAAAAACATGGTGAAAATACAAGATTATAATCTGCTGGATATTGAGTTTTATTCATGTTGTTGTTATGTTCCATTAGTTTTTACGTTTAGGTGTGTGTTGTTAGTGCTTTAAAATATTCCTATCACACCGGTCGGCAAACATCAACAGCTAGCGGTACGACGCATTCTACTGTTTATAGCAAGCAAGCTTTGTATTGAGTACGATAAAGCATGTTATATTAAAACCCATCACAGTCGTAGCTATAATATAAATTCCAGGACAAGTTGGTGAAGTAACAGAAATATATATTATAGCTGCGTGGGCGGTTACTCAAAGATTAGTATTGAAAATATATAGTAATATGCCTTGCTATGATTTATATTAATATATATTATAGCTACGTCTGTGTTGGGCTTTACGTTGCATAGCGCTGAGGATTTCCACGAGTGAGCCGTACGCGATAACGTCAGCTTACCGCGCCGCGCCGCGTCGCACTACGACGTGATGCCGCGGGCGAGCACACTCGACTCTCGCGGGATTATGATAAGAGTACTGGAGTGTAATGTGCTCTAATATATTCCTTATATCTGCCGCCAACGATACAGACGATTTCTTATACCTATACCGATTAGTTTAGTTATGAAAATGTATCTACAACAATAGGTTTAGAAAATAAAATGTGTTGAACTATTATTTCAATTATTTAAGACATAATAAAATTATACTAATTATTTTGCAGTCGAGATCATGGGACCATGTGGGTCATAAGCTCGCCGTTTTGCTCGCACTTTGTCATCAAAATTGAGGAAATTTTCTATATATAGTTTGTAATTTGTACATATTTGTTATAAATAAAGATATTGTTACTAAAGATTACTAAAATATATAATGTTTATTTACAACAAATATGTACAAAATACAAATATGTATGTAGGTATATATAGAAAGTTTCCAGGCAAATGATTACCTACTTTATTCATTACACTTATGGAATGGTGTGCATCTACCAAGCAGAACCATTTTTTTAATAAGGTACTAGACCCCTCAACCCCTCCCTAGCAGTGTTTAGCACATAAATCATCTAAGACAACAGACATTCAAGTATACAGTAATGTAGTTACCCTTACCACACTCCAGTCGGTGCTTGTTCTTAGATTTGCAAAATGTAAGCAATAGCCGGACAGGTGGTATACGATTTAACTACATTTTAAATAAGTTACCAAGGTGGTACAGGTTATTACTTCTCTCTCTGAAAGATCAAGCTGATATCAATGATATTAAATCTTAATGAATCGCTAACGATACCAAGTCACGTAGATTGTATCGATGCTGAGGTAGGTAGGTATATCCAACTCGTAACGAGAGCCATATAATTACAATAATGATACGACACTCCCAGAAGTAGGAGTTAACAGTAGCATTAGACACCGAGCGTCGCGCGGGAAGCACCTCGTTACGTTAACGCCATACTTTACAAGTCGCCGTAGACCAAATTGAAAATAAAATTTCCATAAAGAGTACGATCTATCTATCTATCTACGGTGAAATTTTGCAAAGATGCCGATTAATGGCAGCTCCTGTTTATATTAACAGTGCGGGCTCGGACCTACTTATATCTGAAGTAGGTACCCTGTCACACCTGCGCTACGTCAGTACTAGTCGTTGCTCATATGAAATAAATATCCTGGGACACTCCTCACACACGGTCATCTGATACCAAACTAAGCAGAGCTTGTACTATAGAATACAGATAACTGATATGCTACTACTTTAGTTTGTAAATACATACTTATTATACATCATCATCATCAGCCTATAATATCCCATTGCTGAGCACAGGCCTACTTTCACAAATAAGAATGAAAGGGAATGGGCAATACTCAACCACGCGTGCCCACTGCGGATCGGTGGAGGTAGGCTAGTGGTCAACCTAATGTTGGAATTTTTCAAGCCACTTAGGAGGTACCTAACTAGCTTAACGACTATCACAATTAAGTGATAATCGGGACCAACGGCTTTACGTGCCTTCCGAAGCACGGAAACGCTCGATTTGAAATACCACTAGGCGGTCACCTATCCAGGTACCGACCACGACGGTGTTAGCTTAACTTTGCCGATCGATGAAGAACGGCTAATCATGCTACACCACGAGCGCTTCTTATTATACATAATTACATATAATTGACAGACTCAGGACATGCAGACATGTTCATGCACGCGGATGCATATAATGGGTGGGAATCGAACCCACGATCTGTGACGTGATAGGTGGAGTCTTAACTAACCATGCCATCTAGCCCGTCACATGATGGTATCCTCTCTATGTACTTCATCTGTATACAACGTGTTATAAACGGAAAGGGTATATATATACACATCCGAAAGGGGTGAAGACTACATCAGGTATACCTGATGTAGTCTTCACCCCTTTCAAATATATATACATTTATATATATATATATATATATGCATTTACGGCCAAATACAAGAAAAAATATCTCAAAGGAAGTTATAAGTGAATTGTACTACTAAATTAAATCCTGACTAATATTATTCAGCAATATCTATCAGTAACACTGAGATAGTTCACACACTGAAAGATAGATGGCGTGGCGCCACATTATCCTGCATCGCGCTTACAATGTTTTCTCGAGAATCTGCATATATACAACTGTCCGACATGTACAGTTGGACCGCGGTCCCCAGGCACGATGCCCCAGCCTGGCGGAAGATCTTTCCTTTTAAATCGAGGTGTCATCCACCTTGCACCTCCATAGTTATATAAACCGCGGGGGACGGCTAGTTAAAAATAAAAGCAAAGCAGTTAAATAAGTCGCCCGCGCGGCGCTGCCATCGGCATCTCGCTATAATCAAATGCATACGTTACAGTCTCCGCGAACGTCTCGGTAATAAAGGAAGGTTGAATCCCCCGAGTGACGAGGGTCGACAATTTGCTCTCACCTGTGACACCGACAGACGCTACGTAACAATCAACCGTCGCCCTAAATACCTGCTTGACGGCAATTTATATTGAGAGAGTATTTATACCTTCATACTCGCGGTCTGCCTGCGGGTTGTGTACGGTGCGGTGTTTCTGCGCAAAGCTATATGAAACTACATCAATCTTTCTGTTGGATTTACGACAATAATATGATATGTCGATAATTTGAATACTTGTAGAGCAGTTTACTTAGTACTTACATAATTAATGTTCACTCTGCGCCCGCGTAGTGTCTGTGGCCTGATTCCCACTTGTTGTAAGGGGAGGGTTGTCCCTCACTAGTCCATTCGGCGATTGTGTCGGAATATTATTAAGCTTCGGAAGCGAGCAGGCAGAATCCTCAATTGAATCACCCTAAAACTGTATTTAAGGTCGTAAAGAATGAATGGAAATTGTAAGTAAGCCCATAATGCAAAAGTATTTAAGCTATATACTTAGTCAAATGGATTTTTTCTTCCACGGACGTTTTGGAGATACGAAGTGGACGCGGTTGGTTCAGTCCAAACTTTTAAAGCCTTGGGCGTTATGTCAATTTGTGTATTTTATAGATTCTGCCAACATTTTAATCCATTCAGCTTATATTTTTAGCTCTTGAAAAGTGCTCTATTAAATGTTTTCAAGATATTGATTTGCATTTTACATCACCCTGAACCCCTCCCCCGGCTGCCTGCAAGTGCGCTTGGCGCGGCGCCAGCACCGTCGTGCCATCTGTCCACTTCACTGGTACTAGCAAGTAGTAGAGTTGGAGGTATTCGATTTATATCATATTTTAGTTTCTGTTTGACCATAATTTCACCATAGTAAGATTTAAGCAAAGGTGGTAGGCACATAAAGCATAGAAGGGTTAGTTCTTAAATGTAGTTGCTGGAACATTATGTCGATACATTTTTAATTTGGGAGTGGTAACAAAGGTGGGTGGGTAGAACCCTATACTCAAGCTCATTGTAGGATTCGAACGTACGATCTACGCCACGAAGTTCCAGGTTACTACCGATATCAGTATATACGTCTATCGTACAAAAAATATATACCTATGTAGTTCTGCCTTTTTCATGTGAGGCAGGCGTCACGATATTACTTACGTAAGTAAGTAACAAGAAGTTGTCACTACAAAAGACAGAAACTCAGCACAAATATCCAAAAACGTTGCGCGCGTAAAACTTATTGAGAATTTAGTAACGGATGCAAATCCAACGAAACAAATAATTTGTGAACCAAATGCCAGTATTTATTATTATACAGTTTCAACACAATATTATGGTTCGATGAGCCTAAAACAATTTCTCACAAATTATCTGCATAATGATGTGAATAATTATAATACTATAAAAAAATAAACAGATATTTGATATTAGGGATATCACTGGTTTTCTTGCTTTTACTCGCAAACTGGATTTGTTTTAATTTGAGCGTCATTCGGCGGGCCTGCACCCGGCTGCCTCACATATCGTAAAGCTAACTTGTTGGTGAGTTTAATTCATGTTCATCCCTACGGAGATATGCCAACATGTTAATTAAAACCGCCATTAATAAAATTAGCCGGAAAATGAATATGAAGCGAACTTCCTAATTCCGTTACGCAATTACCTTGTGTTCGTAATTACATACTCAAACAGTTTAATTACATTATTCTCTTGGCTCTGAAGCTCGTGACAAATTTTTCATGAAAATTATTTTATTATCTAAATGAGATAAAATTGTATTTTTTGCCAAAAACCTCATTTTTATTGTTTGAATACATTTTCCATAATCGTTCGTTCGCTTTTGAGACATCCTTAAAAGGTTAATTGGGCAAATTTTCAATCTTCAAAGGCAGACTTTGGCTACCAGTTACGAGTATTTTTAGGGTTCCTCAAAAGAAAAAGAAAGATGGAACCCTTATAGGATCACTTTGTTTTCCGTCTGTCCGTCTGTCAAGACCCTTTTTCTCAGGAACGCGTGAAGGTATCAAGCTGAAATTAATATCAAATACTCAAATCTGCAAATGTCTTGGAGCAGTGAAATTATTAAACTTCTAAGTCAACGTAATCAAAAGATACGGCCGTTTATGCTGCATATGTTAACGATGGCATGGGAATCAAAACCTCAAGGGTTCCTGTTGACATAAAATCATGAAATTTGGCAAGGCTAT
>OX596252.1:346426-480492 GCA_951394255.1 Polyploca ridens
AAGAGCTGTTCTCAACTTTAGGGGGGGGTGAACAATACACCAAGCTAGATTTGTCTAATGCTTTTCAACAATGTATCTTAGAAGATGAGTCACAGCCGATGACCGCCATTACCACTCACGTAGGTACATTTGTCTACAAACGCGTTCCATTTGGTATTAAGTGTATTCCAGAAAACTTCCAAAAAATAATGGAGGAAACGTTGAGTGGCTTGCCCTACACGGCTGTCTTCGCGGACGATATCTGTATTACGGGAAAATGCAAATCCTCTCATTTGTCAAACTTAAGAGCCGTTTTACAGAGACTTAAAGAAAATGGTCTTAGAGTAAATTTTTCCAAATGTCATTTTTTTAAAGATTCTGTGACATATTTGGGTTATAAGATAGATAAATATGGATTACATACGGATACTAATAAGATTGAAGCTATTGTAGCAGCTCCCGCACCCACAAATATTACACAATTAAGAAGTTTTATCGGACTTGTTAATTTTTATTCAAAATTTTGTTTTAATATGAGTGACATTTTAAAGCCCTTATATAAGTTATTAAAGAATAATGCCGAATGGCACTGGAACAATGATTGTGACACAGCATTTGCAAAAATTAAAAAAGTCTTGAGTAGTTCTCCGGTGCTCGCGCATTATGATCCGAATTTGCCGCTTATTTTGTCTGTAGACAGCAGTCCGTACGGAATGGAGGCGGTCCTGTCACAGCGCTACGCTGACGGCAGCGAGCGGCCTGTGTGTTGTGCGTCGCGTACGTTGAACGCCGCCGAATCTAACTATTCGCAGTTGGATAAGGAAGCGTTAGCAATAGTGTTTGGTGTTACGAAACACCACCAGTATGTATATGGTAGAAGATTTATTTTACGTAGCGATCATCGCGCGCTTAGTTATATATTTGGCAAAAACAAAGGTATTCCGGTAACGGCTGCGAGCCGTCTACAAAGATACGCAGTTAAGTTAGCCGCTTATAATTTCGCAATCGAGTTTGTGAGGTCGGAAAAAAATTGTCACGCGGATGCTCTGTCCCGACTCCCTTTGAACTCGACTCATAGTCGAGTTAAAGGTGACGATGAGGAGTGTAGTTATCTTAATTTTGTTCAGGAGGACTTTCCACTCAGTTTTAAAGAAATTAAAATTGAGTTGGCAAAAGATTCATTACTGAGCAAAATTTACGGTTACGTAATGTTTGGTTGGCCGTCGGATACAAACATTGAATCTGAAAAGCCGTACTTTAATAGGAAAGATGCCTTACACATCGATCGTGGCTGTTTAGTTTGGGGCTATAGGATACTAATACCGAGAACACTACGCGAAATAGTCTTAAAAGAAATACATGAGGGTCATCCAGGAATAGTGAAAATGAAACAGATAGCACGTAACTACGTGTGGTGGGAGTGTTTAGACGCGGATGTCGAGCGCGTGTGCGCCGAGTGCGCTGCGTGCCGCTCGCAACGCGCGCTGCCGCCGGCCGCCCCGCTGCACTCCTGGCCATGGCCAGAGGAGCCTTGGTCTCGTCTAAACGTAGATTTCCTAGGACCCTTTAACAACAAATATTATTTAATAATCATTGATGCACATTCGAAATGGATTGAAGTGGAAAAGGTGAGTACCACGTCCGCTTCTATAGTTATAGATAGTTTTAGACGAATTTTTGCCCGGTTCGGTATACCGAAAAGAATTGTCAGTGACAATGGTCCCCCTTTTTCATCAGCCGAATTTGCCAATTACCTTAAACGAAACGGTATTAAACACTCGCTAGTAGCTCCTTATCATCCTGCCAGTAATGGAGCAGCGGAAAATGCTGTGCGTAGTATTAAAAGAGTTTTAAAAAAAGCATCTATCGAAAAGGTTGACGATAATACAGCCATTACCAAATTTTTATTCATGTATAGAAACACAGAACACTGTACTACGGGGCGGGAACCAGCAGTGGCGATGTTCGGACATAGGCTACGCGGCAGACTAGACTTATTACGTCCTGACTCGGGCGAAGTAGTGCGCGATGCGCAGCTTGCGCTCGAACAGCGCAGTGCAGCAGCTGGGAAGCTGCGGGAGGCCGCGCCGGGCGACCGCGTGCTCATGCGTGATTATAGGCAGGGACAGAAGTGGGCGGAGGGTGAAGTAGTTAAAAGATCAGGGCCAGTCACGTACTCTGTCAGGTTAGATAATGGTCAAATCCATAAGCGTCACGTAGACCAGATATTGACTGATAAAGCGCGTAAAACACGATACTCTTTTATTAATCGCAAACCAGAAGACCCCACTGAGCATAGTTCGGGAGAGAAGGAAGCTATTGATAAGACTTTGTCAGTTGATTCTCCTCTGAACTCATCGCATGACAGTGTCGCTACTCAATCCCCATTCGGTACACCCGCGCAGTCACCGATGACGCCGGCGCGGGCGCCGCCGCCAGGGCCGGAGTTAGTTGAGGTAACCCGCATGCGCCGGAGAGCTGCTATAAGTTGTAGTAAAAAGTTAAAAATGTCAAAATACTAAGATTAGTATAATAAGTAGTTAGATAACTAATTACATATATTAAGTCCACTGTTTTATATTATACTAGCTTTTTGCCCGCGGCTTCGCTCGCGTAGACTATAAGATCTTTACATTCGTGTTATCAACGATATATTGTTCGTGAAGATTGTTGTTGTTGTTGTCAAAATACTCGTATATTCTTGTGGACTTCGGTGGACGGTACCGACCGTATGAGGGTATTTAGGGGATGAGGACGCGGCAAGACATCACTTTTTTTACTAAGTGTAGGCTGTGTGCTGTGTAGTAAGTGTGTGCTGTGTTTGACCACAATCTCACCATGGTAAGTGATGATGTGGCCGAAGGTCAAAGCCAAAGCCTAGTCTAGCCTAGAAGGACAAAGCCTAGAAGGAACTGGCTCTCAAATGCAGCTGTCGGAACACACCGACAGGTGCTTGGCGACAGAGTTTTAACTTGAGGGTGGTAGCCAGCCAGATGAGTACAAAGTACCCCCGTGTTATGACATGTTACATTTTCCCCGAGTATTAAAGGCTACTTTTTTATCCCGGAAAAGTGGATTTATATAGGCTAGGCTATAGGGTTCCCCAAAATCTTCCTTGTAAGAGAATCGGGTACCTATTTCGCTGCAAGCTTTCTTTTTCAAGAGAGGTAGGGCATATCGGGTTCTCTCGTTCAAAATTTGGAGCAGTCTAAGTGACGGAGTACCTGTACCTTACAGAAGATTGCAGCCAAATAAGATTACATTGTGTTGTTGTATTCCTGAGGTGAGAAGTGTTGCCAGAGCTCCATAAGGAAACAAAGTTTCTCCTCAAGCTAAGGGGCTCTAAACCACTTGTGAGCTCGGGATCGTCGAGAATTCTAATGGCACGTCGCTGAGTTCAGCGACTCAGAGGTCCAAGCTGGTATCATGCCCACAGATGAAAGCAGCACTCTATATGGGGTCGGACTTGCGACTTATAATGTTGCAGTCTTTGACCCGATGAGAAGTAATGCTTCGCTCTATTAAGCACTCCGTGTTTTTTGGATGCCAGTTTGAGTTTGTCTTTTAGATGACTACGGAACAGAACGTCGTTAGAGATACGCCAAGGATCCCTTAGCTTTTTATGATGTCGAAGAAAGTGTTTTGGAATTATGGAGCTACAGCAAATGAAGAGCGAGTGAGTGGAAGTAAGAGAGGTAGGTATTGCATGGGAAAGTACCTCCACCTTACAGAATACTGCAGCTAAATAACTTAATGTTGTGTTCGTGCGCGTCAGTGAGGTTACCAAAGCTCGTTGGGAGGAGGAAAGGTTGGTAACGCGTGATGCAAGCGTCCATATGGCTACGGTAACCGCTTACCATCAGGCGGACCGTGTGCTTGTATACCGACTTCATCGCATAAAAAAAAGTGAAGTGAGGGTCGGCAACGCGCGAATGATACCCAGGGTGGTGGCTACTATCAGACAGGCAGTATGCATATTTGCCACTTAAAGAAAAATTGTATCTTATCTGCTTCAGGTACACCTATATACTTATGTGCCGCATCGATGCCAGTATGGTACTTTTGTTGATCAGCTTGGCTACCACATGCTATTGTGCGTAAGAAGCGCAGGCACGCCACTCCGACCGATCTTAATGACATCATTCATAGGGCTCTTGCCAGTGCCCACATGTCAGCTATTCGTGAATCGAGTGGCTTGATGCGGGACGACGCCGACGGTAATATGCATGATGGAATAACATTAATGTCCTAGAGGAAAGGACAGCCCTTATTAATATGGGATGTAACTTGTGTCGATACTCTCGCACCGTTAACAGACTGTCAAAAAAGCCGCAGTGAAGGTGACTGTGCTTAAAATCTAAAGCAGCGCAAATGTAATCAATCACCTGAATTGATGGAGGCTACATATTTTGCTCAGGCGGTCAGAAGATCATCGTATTTAACGCGATATTTCGAAGCATCTGATTACCTAATGCTTCGCGTGGCCAGAGGGCTGGCGAATACCTTGCCAGTATATTAGCATCACCATACAGCGCCGGCAACGCTTTAGGCTTGCTACAGGCAGCTGGTAGCGATTCAATAGCTGATCCACTACCAACTGATAGTAGATCAGCTCTTCCACCGTTCTTCGATAAAGACTCATCTCCAATGAGTATCCTTGCTCGACGGTCTATTGAGTCAAGGGCGTCTAGTTGGTGCTCAGCGGATCCATCCCAGAGATGGCACCAGTACTCCATGTATGACCGCACTTTATAAAGTATATAAAGTTAGCTAGTATAGCTTTATAAAGTTGTAGCAACTGTTCAGGCATGAAGTACCGCTTAATCTTTGAAAGGTTCCCAGCTATCTAACAGCTCAAGCAAATAGTCCAAGTTTATTTTGGCTGTTAAATCCATGCTGAGGAGATCAAGCCAATCGCACATAGGCAAAGATATATTTTGGAAAGCAGGAGCCTGGTGGAAAGGACTCCTATTGGCGGTGAAAAGAGACGCCTACATACATGCATGGAAAAAAGAAACATACGCGTCGATCAAAGAACCTCCTCTTTTTTTTAGTCGGTTTATTATGGCACCTTTTGTAACGGGAACAGTGGGAAGTCGTCCCTCAGCATGCTGCATGGAGGAAAAGTATTTTCAATAAGATTTTTTTTTTAATTTCGCTGGTTCGTTGCCTAGGTGGGCCTTTTAAAAAAATCTATCAATACGTCTGTGATATTTTTTAGCTTTTGCTATGTAACTAAACTGGCTTTTCTTCAGTGGACTAAATGGGAGGGAGTCTCTGATGAATTTATATTTCTCATCCGAAATCATCTTAAAAGTTTTTTTTGATAGAAGTTGTTGGTGCCTTCCTCCCTTACACGGAGAAAATCTTATTCAGAAATCATTGAACTTGTCATAAAATCGTGAGAACGAAACCATAGTGCGATTCAGGAAAAAGACAACGCCATCTATCATCAATATTTTAGTACTTACATCTGTGTGTAGCCGTGAGACGGCCTGCAAAATTATTAAATTGGGATATCTTTTCTTCCCGTCAGCCGTTTTTAATGAAACAAAGCCTAGTTGAAGCGCCAAAAAAAGTCGAATCAGCTCGTGGAAGTTACATGCAAATCCATTCAGTGGATTCTGAGATTAGCGTGTTCAAACAGACAGACAGACAAAAAATTTTTTTTTTAGTTTTTTGTATTCAGTTCCTCAACTCAAAGCACCCCCGATCAGTTTTTGGTAAATATATTCAATGTACAGACACGCCTGTTCTACAGTTTTATTATATGTATAGATTATTTTCATACCATACAGCTACTATAGCATACATTATATAACTTACAGATTCTAAATTATAAATTACTATTATGTATGAGATATTCTAAGTCTAACCATGTTTACAATATATGGATGTTTACATTATTGTCATGTACTTAATATACTCATAAATAGAAGGAGGACAGTGTTATGTATGGTACTTCTTTATAATTAAATAATGTAGGTAGGATATTTTATCTATGCAATAAATCAGTCTGCTTTGGATCTCGGAGTTTGATTGTCACCTACACAATAGCTATATATCACAAGTAAAGGAAAAATTCCGAAAACCGTAAATTTGTAGTTACATCACGCAAAAAAATAAGATAATCGGAAAAAAGGGGAAAAATCTTCGAGACTTAATTCCCATGATGAATCTGTACGGAACCCTCGATGCGCGAGTCCGACTCGCACTTGACCGGTTTTTTTAATTGTAAGGTTTGTGTTATCATTGAAGATGGAAAGTTTTTAGGCGCATATAATAACGATGCTTTAAATATTTACTATTTTACCAATTTGGCTGTTTTATTTAAATAAATTATTTACATTTTGCATTAGCATTCAGTAATATATTTTTCTGTTAATTATTGATTTTAGAAATAAACAGATAATATATTCCAAATGAAAGCTAACAAAAAAACATCAGCTTGCCTAAATCAATTTAATGTTAAATAGCGCAAAAAAAAGGAGATACGTTTTATGAAATTATGAAGCAAAAGACCCGGAAGGAGGGTTATGTTATCTGTATTTATGTTCTATTTTTTGTATTATTCATGTTTATGTAGTCATGGACAAGCCTACAAAAAGAAATCTATAAAAAATTTGTGTAGCGGAAAATTCGTAGAAAATTGTAGCAAAATCCAATCAGTGGTGATTTGTATTCAGCAGTCGCGCTGATCGGTCGGTTCTGAATTCCAGGAAGGAGGCGCTTTAATTCGGATTGAACATAAACTACTAATAGATATTTTATTTTGCGGAAATTATTAATTGCGTTCGTACCTGCATAATTGAATGTTTCACCTGGAATTGAATAATGTGAAGTTAGTAAATCACAATAAAAATAAGGTATTAACATTATTAATTATGCTAATAATCCAGTGTTTACAAATTAAACCCATGCCACACTCTTATATCAGGCCTAGATATACACGAGGGCAATATGAGTCACTTTTTGAAGATAAATAATTATAGTGGACCTAATATCAGTCGAATTTCGACTGATATTAGGTCCACTAGTACAACTAGAACTTTTTATATGTGAAAAATAAAATGCATTCTTCCTCGTTAAAGTTTAATTTTGCCAAAAGGATCTGAAGATTTCTCTTCACGTATATTTGTATAATATATTCTCATGCACGTAACAGATTTTACCCCTTTTGTATGCTAATATAATTCTTAATAAATTAATCAGGTTGGATAATAAAGACTTAAGAATCAGATTATGTAATTCAACAGTCAGGATGGCTATTCTAATCGAATTATATAGCATATTTTAGAATCGGGTATACCTACCTATATCAGAGTATTAAAGGGTCTAGGTCAGAATAATAAAATAAGCATTTAGGCCAGACTTGAAAATAATATTTATTCAAACATTATATCTATGGCCTTAACTATGAATTTACTCTCTAATCTACCACCGGTTCGGATGGCCGACCTATTGAGAAGATACCGGCAAGAAACTCAATATTAAGGTCTTATACAGGTCGTTGTTTTGGTCAGCGACGAGCGACTCAGGGTCGATAATACAAATGATACTGGTGCTGAAAAAAATATAAAAAAAATACTTTATTTTTTTAAAATAATAAAAATAAAAAAAAATAAATTTTGAAAATCATGTAATAAGCTAAAGTGTAGACATAATACTCAACGGGAGTACGAGGGAGTAAAGGGGTGGGGCGATGGCGGCTTGTGCCTAGCTCTAGTCTGTGCACGTGCCTAGTAACCATACTTTGCAGTAATTTTATTTCAAATTGAATAAGGTATTTCTCATCATATTTACAGTATTTAAAGGAATTAAGTTCATTTTTGAGGAATATATATTTTGTACTACCGCTCCTGGGTCGCTTGTCGCCGACCAAAACAACACCCTGTATATGGCCACTATACATTCAGAGTTATTCTCAGTATATAACAGAAATACACAGAACACTAAAATGATCAATCGTTACAGTTGAGAATATCAAACACACATACCAGAGTTATTCTCAGTATATAACATAAACCTCCTTGAACATCAGTCAAAGCATCGGGATCCTTGGCGTCGACATTTCTAGTGACGTTTTGTTCCGAAGTCACTTGGAAGACAAGGTTAAGCTGGCATCCAAAAAGCTCGGAGTGCTCAACAGAGCGAGGCAGTACTTCACATCGGGGCAAAGGCTACAACTTTATAAGTCACAAGTCCGGCCTCATATGGAGTACTGCTGTCACCTATGGGCGGGAGCACCTGGATACCAGCTTGGGCCTTTAGACTCGGTTCAGCGACGTGCCATCAGAATTGTTGACGATCCCGAGCTCACAAGCGGTTTAGAGCCCCTTAGTCTGAGGAGAGACTTTGCCTCCTTATGTGTGTTCTACCGCTTGTACAACGGAGAGTGTTCTAAAGAATTATTCGACTTGTTGCCCACTGCTACCTTCTACCATCGCAACTCTCGCCATCGACGGGGAGTCCATCCTCACATATTGAAACCAGAATTGTTTCGAACTGTGCGGGCTCAAAGGAGCTTTCTTCCGCGGACGGTCAGATTGTGGAATGAGCTCCCCGCCGTGGTTTTCCCAATGGAGTACAGCATGGGGTTCTTCAAAAAGGGCGTGAAGAGATTTCTTCAGGGTCGGCAACGCGCAAGTGATGCCCCTGGTGTTGCAAGCGTCCATAGGCTACGGTAACTGCTTACCATCAGGCGGGCCGTATGCTTGTTTGCCACCTTAGTAGTATAAAAAAAAAAAAAAAAAAAAAAACACAGAACACATTATTATAAAATGTGTCAATCGTTACAGTCGAGAATATCAAATATACTTATCAGAGTTATTCTCAGTATATAACACAGAACACACTATTATAAAATGTGTCAATCGTTACTTATTTATTTATTTATTTACAGTTACAGTTACAGTTGAGAATATCAAATATACTTATCTATTAATTTGTGGTTGCAACTTCATGGCCTTATCAGAGTAACAACTAGTACACTTTTTGTAGCTATTACAAAGATTACTTTCAGCGATTGAACCGTATAACAGCAGACTTGGTATAGCTTTCGCTATTTACTGGTATCATTACTTTTCTCAACATAATTCTTACGGCGATAAGATACCCTGAGAGAGATCCGCTCCGTACAACAGTCAGTACTTTTCTCAACTTGATTCTTACGGCCATAGACACTCTGTGAGAGATATCTGCTCCGCATAACAGTTGATACTTTTCCCAACGTAATTGTTACGGCCAAGGACACTCAGAGGATATCTGCTCCGCAGAACAGTTGATACTCAACTTAATTCTTACGGCCATAGACACAAGGTCTGCTCCGTACAACAGTTGATTAAAGATGTGTTCTGAGCTCGGAACTACGCGGCTTTATATAGGCAAACTACCCTCACAGCAAAGCACGGTAACGCCATTGGCTAGTATATGACACAAGTTAAAAATATAAGAAAGTAATCCTGGGATACACTAAATAATTCAACTAAAACACTAAATAAGCATCATAAATCTAATCATGATTTATGGTGATAATATCTTAATATTTCAACAATGTTTTCTACTTTATTTTATACAGACTAAAAGTAATTTCAAAGAAAGACAGAGAAACAAATCTTAAATAATATTGCTTATACTTTAAAAATCACATAGATTTATGTCACATGAATCTTAAGAATCTAAACATCATTCCTTTATTTATCTAAAACCGGAAACATGATATTTGAAGACCTTCTGTTGATCTGATGGTTGGAACCACAGTTTAAAAACTTTTAATACAGGACCATAGGTTAAAAACATCACAGATCATCAAGCAAATTCTCTTAAGAACTAAAAATCATATAATAATGTTTCAACCATAATATCGCTTTTATTAATAATCTAACACGGCCAAACTGACAATATACTTTGCTCTCAAAGTACACGGTTAAAATAATAGTTTTGGCTCAAATTGTACATTATTTTTTTTTTCATTCTGAATACCATCATTGTGATAAAAATAGAATAAACATTATAAATGATTATTATTCATCTTTGTGACTAGGATCAATAATAAACAAATATGATTCTCAATATATTTGTGATACTAGAATTCATAAATACAACGTGTAAAAGGCTTTTTATAGTTTTATCATTATGTATCATCAAATTGTAATAAAAAGCTGTTGTTTAAAAAATGTTCTAAAATAAATAAATAAAAATTTAATCAAAAATATAAATAGATATCTTCGTGATACTAGAATCGATAAAATAGTAATATATAAATATGATTCTTAGTATCATCTTTGTGATACTAGAATCAATAAAGTAGAAATAAATAAATATGGTTAATCTTTGTAATTCTAAAATCGATAAAATAGAAATAAATAAATAGGTACGACTCTTAATTTTTTTTCTGTCTCCCATATTACAGATTTATTTCTAGCTTGGGAGACAGAAGCCTCATCAAATGTTGTAAAATACGCTAACCTTACTTAATTTTCACCTTGTAATTGTACATCAAACTGTGGTAGGCTTGTATAAATAAATTATTATAATAATTTATCTTTGTGATACTAGAATCGGAAGTAAAAATACATAAATATGATTCTTAATATCATCTTTGCGATACTAGAATTGACAAAATAGATTCTTAATGTCATCTTTGTAATACTAGAATCGATAAAATAGAAATAAATAAATAGGTATGATTCTTATTATCATCTTTGTCATACTAGAATCGGTAAAGTAAACATAAATAAATATGATTCTTTGTGATACTAGAATTGATGAAATAGAAATAAATAAATACTAGAATTGATGAAATAGAAATAAATAAATATGATTCTTTGTTATACTAGAATTGATGAATTAGAAAGAAATAAATGATTCTTAATGTCGTCTTTGTAATACTAGAATCCCCCTTATTAAATTCTCAATAGCATCTTTGTGATACCAGAATCCACATTATCCAATTCTCAATATCATCTTTGTGATACCAGAATCCACCTTATCCAATTCTCAATATCATCTTTGTGATACCAGAATCCACCTTATCCAATTCTCAATATCATCTTTGTGATACCAGAATCAATCTTATCCGATTCTTAATATCATCTTTGTGATACTAGAATCCATGTTTACAATAATAATCATTAAGCAGTATTTTATTTTATAATCTAACACGGTTATCAATCAAGATTAAAATATTCTAATCTAATCATTATTTTAATATCCCATATAAAGTTGTGTTCAGAAAAAAAATTATAGTCGGCATAAATTTTTTTAATAAACAACAACGACATTAGGATACTATAAATATATCAGTAATAATACCGAACTTATGATAATATCACATGATCATTTTTCTATTGGTAAATAAACATTCAATGCAATTAATCCAGCAAGTACAAGATGATTATGATACTTTTTTAATTAGTCGTTTATAATTTCCAAGCAATAATAATCTTTATCCGCTCGGCCAAACTGATTACCAATTGATCAGGATTACCTTTGTATAACATATGTATACAATATTATTTTATAATGTTTATTAATGATTGTAGGTCGGTACTTCATTTTCTTTTTAAAATGAATTTACCCTAATTTTCAAAGCTATCATAATTCCTATAATCCTTTTTAGAATATTCAACTTACTAATACATTAATACCAATTACCTACATTTAATTAAATTTAAAATCATTACTATCGATTTGTTCAAATTACCAAATATTCATTTGTAGTTTCATTGGAAACAATTAAAATCGGCTATAGTAATTTAAAGCCTTTTCTGCCAATGTGAATGTTAGTAGGTAGGTACATAGTATAGCCTAAGTATGGCAACCAAATGACTTTCCACTTTGACAGTCTTCTTTTGCAGCGGAAACGGATAAGGACATGGACACATGAACAATACTACCTATATTAAACGGTTACGGATATTAAATTATTCCGGATAGCTCCAGTGATGGATAATAATATTTTTTTAAGTAATTGTAGGAGGAAATACAAACAGGTTTGTAATGATTTGACTTAATATGTTAGACTCCGTAATTATCCAGATTCGGGTACAGTTTTGGGTAGACTCCAATTTCAGATATCCGATAGTTTCGGTTACGGAGCTCCATAACATCCCTAGTTTGCAGTAAAACAACGCCACCTTGTGACATCTCAACTTTCTCTAGCCATAATAATTAAACTTTTAATGTATCCAAATAAGTTAAATTCTCCAAGTTGTGGTAAAACTCGATTCAAAATCTATTGCAGTTTATTGAGAGATTCTGTCGTAGATTTTAACTATTATGTAACAAAACATTTTGTGTCATGCCATTCAAACTAATATTATAATATATAAGTACCAAAGATAAATAAACAGTGTCTACTATTGGAACTAGATAACTGATTATACCTCAGAGTAAAGAAATACTGCGTACAAATTATACCCAGGCACAGTATAATAGGCTTTTACACACAATCGATAAACATGTCTACTTTGACATTGGTGTGAACTTCCAATCATATTTAAAGTGGAATTGGTTACCGAATCCGTGGGAAGTTTCAATTTTATTGGCCTAGACAAAACCACAACCCCTTTACTTATTCTAAGGTAATGACTACGGCCTTGTTGCATAAACAAACAATTAATCAGTCGACAAATAATAATCAAAACACCAAAATATTTTTCATACATTTACGAAAGCAAAATTGGCTCAACACATTATCGGTAATTTAACCACGGATTAAACGGCAGTCCAGTTTAAAATGATTATTCATTAAGTACGTGTAAAGGCCTTCTTCAATGAAAATTGGATTAAATACATTCCCGGATAAAGAGCTGTCACTACCGAGTTTTATATATTTCGAAAATTCGTCATTATCATATCACACCTATAGAAACACACCACCAGATCCATCTGGAGATACTTAACATTTTTATAAATTTTGTATTTAGCAGTGAGTACTCTTAGTATATGATGAGTCTTATCCGATCTAAATTTACTACTATTATATCTCAAAATCTTATACGCTTTCGAATTTAGGCTGGGCAAAATATAACAGAATGAAATCATTTACTATCATTATGAGTAAGTAGGTCGATATAGTTACGAATTGATAAATTGTTGTAAAAATAAACAAATTCTGAATAAAGGTTAATTCATGTTACGTGTGATTATAATTATAACTTCCAATGACAATTCTGATGAATATTCCTACTCGTCATAGTCATTAATATCAATAATATATTCTTTATCCAAATTTTTTAACTATATTTATAAAACATATTTTTTTAACAACCACTTTTATTAACTATAATCGGTCACATCTCTACAAAATTTTGACATAGAACGTAATTGCTGTCAAACTAAATAAAATTAAATTCAAAGTAAATTGTTGTCAAAGTAATATAAATTCCGACTTCATTTTGCGTAATGCCATACAATAAAGGAAAGAAACTGCATTATGCCTATGCGTTATAGTTTCGACATCGCAAAGTTCTATCGATAATTGTCACCCAACTTATTTATTATTATTTATGAGAAGGTAGTTTGCAATAATTTACCCCATTCCAATTTTACACTACCCTCGATCTTAACTATAGTAGATTTGAAATAGCATGATTTCGGTGACACGTGGTAAGTTTAAGTAAGTAAATTAGATTTCTTTCTGATAGAGAGAGGTTTCATGAAATTTTGTGAGTACTATTTCTGAGTAATCAAATGGAATTTCACTTAACCTTGACGACTCATCCCATGGTGAATAGAGTATAAATGTCAATGCATAATTTATTCAATTTTTTTTTCGTGAAAAGAAAGTACCTACTTTGAAAATAAATACCCAACGAAACCCACGAGTTTGAAGAAAATGCAATTCTATGAAACAGATCATTTCTAACCTTCTTTCAATCTTTACTCATAATACCTTGTAGATACAAGACGAGGCATTTATTTTCTAAGGATCCTTTATGTAGTATATGGTTCGATATTTTAGTTTGGTTCTATAGCACTAGCGAAAATCAATGTACCTCCCTTATTTATAGAAATTGATTTTTTATCTTTATTAAAGCATCATCAAAATGTACAAGCTGAATAATTATCGAACCTTTGTTTTTTAAATGGATTAATCTACCCACAAGGATGATCAGTGATCCTAGACTGATGGAATTAATTCTCCTAGACATGGAGGAGTAGCTAAGGGGAGATCAGTGAGCCTTGTAGACCGATGTACTAGCACTTCACCAGACTGCTACTACTTCCTTGTCCTCCAGGTCTGCAGTTGAATTTTACAGCATTTCTATAATCAAACACAATGTATTAGATCATGGGAGTTGAATTGATCGATCCCACTTCTGATAACAGATTTTACCCCTTTTGTATGCTAATATAATTCTTAATAAATTAATCAGGTTGGATAATAAAGACTTAAGAATCAGATTATGTAATTCAACAGTCAGGATGGCTATTCTAATCGAATTATATAGCATATTTTAGAATCGGGTATACCTACCTATATCAGAGTATTAAAGGGTCTAGGTCAGAATAATAAAATAAGCATTTAGGCCAGACTTGAAAATAATATTTATTCAAACATTATATCTATGGCCTTAACTATGAATTTACTCTCTAATCTACCACCGGTTCGGATGGCCGACCTATTGAGAAGATACCGGCAAGAAACTCAATATTAAGGTCTTATATATGGCCACTATACATTCAGAGTTATTCTCAGTATATAACAGAAATACACAGAACACTAAAATGATCAATCGTTACAGTTGAGAATATCAAACACACATACCAGAGTTATTCTCAGTATATAACATAAATACACAGAACACATTATTATAAAATGTGTCAATCGTTACAGTCGAGAATATCAAATATACTTATCAGAGTTATTCTCAGTATATAACACAGAACACACTATTATAAAATGTGTCAATCGTTACTTATTTATTTATTTATTTACAGTTACAGTTACAGTTGAGAATATCAAATATACTTATCTATTAATTTGTGGTTGCAACTTCATGGCCTTATCAGAGTAACAACTAGTACACTTTTTGTAGCTATTACAAAGATTACTTTCAGCGATTGAACCGTATAACAGCAGACTTGGTATAGCTTTCGCTATTTACTGGTATCATTACTTTTCTCAACATAATTCTTACGGCGATAAGATACCCTGAGAGAGATCCGCTCCGTACAACAGTCAGTACTTTTCTCAACTTGATTCTTACGGCCATAGACACTCTGTGAGAGATATCTGCTCCGCATAACAGTTGATACTTTTCCCAACGTAATTGTTACGGCCAAGGACACTCAGAGGATATCTGCTCCGCAGAACAGTTGATACTCAACTTAATTCTTACGGCCATAGACACAAGGTCTGCTCCGTACAACAGTTGATTAAAGATGTGTTCTGAGCTCGGAACTACGCGGCTTTATATAGGCAAACTACCCTCACAGCAAAGCATGGTAACGCCATTGGCTAGTATATGACACAAGTTAAAAATATAAGAAAGTAATCCTGGGATACACTAAATAATTCAACTAAAACACTAAATAAGCATCATAAATCTAATCATGATTTATGGTGATAATATCTTAATATTTCAACAATGTTTTCTACTTTATTTTATACAGACTAAAAGTAATTTCAAAGAAAGACAGAGAAACAAATCTTAAATAATATTGCTTATACTTTAAAAATCACATAGATTTATGTCACATGAATCTTAAGAATCTAAACATCATTCCTTTATTTATCTAAAACCGGAAACATGATATTTGAAGACCTTCTGTTGATCTGATGGTTGGAACCACAGTTTAAAAACTTTTAATACAGGACCATAGGTTAAAAACATCACAGATCATCAAGCAAATTCTCTTAAGAACTAAAAATCATATAATAATGTTTCAACCATAATATCGCTTTTATTAATAATCTAACACACGCGACAGGTGCTACCACAACCTAGGATTTTGGTCCTACCATCTTTGTACTACCAACGATAAAATACAAAATCCAGCCAAGTGCGAGTCGGACTCGCACACGGAGGGTTCCGTACAATATTAACTAACTCAACTTTGTTATGAAATAAAACGTTAAAAAAAACGTTACATGTACGGGCGCCCCTTTTAATCTTTTATTTTGTTTTATTTTTATTATTTGTTATTATAGCGGCAATAGAAATACACATATACTGAAAATTTCAGCTGTCTACCTATTACCGTTCATGAGACAGACCACTAACAAACAGCCGGATGGACGGACGGACGGACAGCGGAGTCTTAGTAATAGGGTCCCGTTTGGCACCCTTCGGGTAATGAACCCTAAAAAGGGACTTCCATGACTTTATTATCATAAAATTAATTTTGATTCATCACTCTTGCCTCACTCGAGCTACAGACAAAAGGACTGAGTTATTAGATAAGTAGGCTTACAAATAACTTGACTGTGAGTCACTGAAAGTATAATTTTCGTTATTTACGGTTAAACTTTTCTAACAACTCCTGAGTACTGTTTAATTTACATTATTACAAAGGAGCTCATAATTATTGGAGTGTCTTTCGTTTATGAATTTAGAATTTTGTAGCGTTAGAACTCTCTGTAAGTTTTAAACTTGTAACTTTACTGTGGGTACAATTCAGCAGCGAAGGCTCAGCAGGTTAGCCCGTAAGCTTGAGAAAAACTTAAACCGACTTCAAAGTATTGAGTATTGCATTCGTTTAAAAAGCGCGACTAAGATAAGTTTTTACAAGCGAGTCAAAGTTCGTGTGCCAAGCTTAGTGTATAAAGGAGCTTAGTAAAGTTCTACGTATACTCTTACATATCAACTATTTATATAAGGTGTAACGGAAAGGGTATATACATCCGAAGGGGGTGAAGACTACATCAGGTACAGACTCTCTATAAAAATTTTCAGCTCAAAAACATAACTAAAAAATTCAAACCAAATTTTTTAATTTTAAGTTTTTTGAATTAAAATCATAACCAACATGTCACCGGTCAATGAGGGTCATTGTCATTTTGCGTCCCTTACCAATATTAATATAAAATTTTATCTTCCGCGATCTGTGCACCTCGTACCAAAAAAGTGGATTACTGTAATGTATATACAGTTTCCGTTACATCCTGTATATATAAATATTTATAATGTAGGTGGGATGTGTTTCCGAACGCATCCGTAGAGGAACGCATCTGAAGGAGTGAAAGAGATGAAAGGAAGGTGTGAGAGAGAGAGTTGTGTGAAAGACATGATTGCGGAAAGTAAGAATTGAAAAGAACGTGCATACATTTATTGTTAGATTAGGTCGATATTTTAAATAAAAGAAGTTTGTTTTCGTCCAATCGAACTATTTATTTTGTTATCCCACATGTATTGTCTCTTTAGAGAATATCCTGGGACATTCCTCACACACGATCATCTGATCCCAAACGAAGCAGTGATACTATGGAAACCAGATAATTGATATACATATACTACTTTTTGTTTGTGAATACATACTTAATATACATAATTATACCCGGACTCAGGACATACAGACTTGTTCATGTAGGTACATAAATGCAGTGGAATCGTAACCAACTGCGCCAACTGGCCCGTCAAAGAATAATTATGATGAAAATCATGAATGTCAAAAATTCAAAAAATTCAAAATCATTTATTCAAATAGACCTTCGCAGGCACTTATGAAAAGTCTGACTCTAATACTCTAATACCGGTTCGGAAGGTTGCATTTGCTGAGTAAGATTCTGCTGTAAGATAAACATTAGTTTTACTTAATGAATTAATGCCATGTACTTAGGTATCATATTATGTTTCTAGAAACGGTCATATGTAGGGGTTTACTATATGAGTTTAGTGTGTGTTCTGCGAGAGATAAGGTGCCAAAGAAGCCGGGTGAATATTGTATGATATGCTTTTGGGTGAGAGCAAGGTGCGGCCGATGGGCTTTACTTATTCACTGCGTACGTCTCAGTTCCCAACGAGGACGGTGTATTTTTCTAAGAGGTTTTACTAAGATACACGATGTGCCTACGATATATTATAGCATTTCTAGAATAAAGTTCTACATTCTCGATCACGTAGTACTTTATTTTATAACTACATTTAAAAAAAAACATAAATCGATGATTTTCTAAAACGGCTTAGTCCATTACCTTAAATAATAAAAAAAAATACAAATAAGGTGCATGTTCATCTATTTATTGACCGATTTATGACCGTACCTGTCAGTGGAACTTCACTAGCCTACACAACTACTAATAATTATGTTGTTACATTAATTCATTCAATTTGTTAATCATGTAGATTTATCTGACGTATACGTAACTTTAATATTAAAGTACCTATATGAAAGTATGTTGTATTCTATTAAATCAGAGGATTACATTTATTATTTGAGATTTTAACTTAAATCGAATATATAACTTTTCCGATTTGAGCTTTAACAAAATTTTCCAGAAATTATCCGGCAAAGATTAATATTTGTTAAATTCTTGTTGTTTCTCTAATCATACTTGTTTGAAATAAAATAGTAGGATTTGGACGTGAGAAAATAAAATAGTAGGAATAGACGATTACATCGGAGTCTGTACCGGAAAGGAGCAGATTAAAGCATTGTACAGTAGTACCCAACTGATATGGCTTACCGATGTACCTACGTAGAAGATACATTTTCAAAGCGCGGGAAATGCTATTGGTCAGCAGCTGCCGCCATGTTAGCGCGCGCCGTGCGGAGGGGCGTGGTTTGCGAGTGAGACATACCTAACAGCTGCAGTGTATTATTTATTTATTGTGGGAAGACCAACAGCTATTTAATACAAAACATAAAACATTAATATTTCTCAGGAAGCCAATAACAGGTCTTCACGTATAGGTACTAGTATAACAACTAAATCTGTGATCATAAGTTACACAACACACTCTTTGCATGATATGGAAGTGAATATAACATATTTGTTCAGATACATACCCGCCAAATAATTCTAAAACAATTCACAAGTTAAACATTAATTGAAAAAATCATTGCTTAGTATTCGCCTCGCCGATGTAACGCTTGTGCAGAAAAGATCTAAAACGTGTTGTCTAGCAAAAATATTGAAGTTGTTGCTTGCTCTCCACATAAAAGAATTTTGTCTATAATTAGAATGGACAACCGGGACATTAAGTAATGGATAGTTCCGATACGATCTAGAAGGAGTATTTAATTTTATTTTACAAAGTAATTCGGAACAATCTACTGCATTTGATGCTATTTTCAATAAGTACGAGATATCCGCTATTTCTCGCCGCAGAATATGCCTGTCAAACAGGAGCTTCGTATCGTGAGTCACTCCTAAATCACGGACAGCAGTGCTTCTCTGAAGAGTCTGGTTTTTCAAGGTATAGTTAGAAGACAAAATATTTTTTCTACGTGTATTGTTATGAACCTTAAAGTAGTGATCTAAAGTTGAATGTAAATTTTAAGCATTCTTTCGTTAATCTTCGGGCCATACTTTTCTGTGCGTACAAAGATTCACGTCGCGCCTTATCAGTTGAGTCGTAGCTGACGACCCGCGACGTGTTCATTATACATTTCAAAAACTTTGAGGAATAGTCGTTTTTATAATGAGATTTTTTATTTCATTCTTTCAAAATCACAGCTTATTTTTATAATCGTTACAGAACTTGTATTAATTTTAAATTGAATACAAGTAATTCGATATTTCGTTACAAAATACAAACATTGATTTAGATTGATTGCGAAATTAGTTTGAGCGAAAACAATTTGTGTTTCAAACTTTGCCTTAAAAGGTTATTTCAAATTGTTAACATTGTATCGCTATATTTTATTTATTTAATGTTCACAAGAATATTTCGTACTTGATTAAAATGTTGGCTAATCAATACACGTAACTAAATTGAAGATTTTTAAAACTATATTCAACTAAGGCACTGCACAAACGTGCATACTTTTGTGTCTTGTGTGGGATACAAGCTACCGATGAATATGTTTGATTTATATAGAACCAGTATGAAATCAAACACTCCCTGCGCAGATGTTAACTGTGTCCCGTCGCCACTACAGGGAGACTAAAAAGGAAGCTAAAGCAATATTGCAAACGCAATTCATTTTTTCGAATTCTCGTCAGATCCTACGTAATTTCAATATTTTTTGGTATTATAGTCACTCATTATATACAATTCAATTCAATAAAAAATTCGAAATTGATGAATTGCATAAGATCTGCCGTAAATTCGAAAAAATGAATTGCGTTAGCAATATTACTTTAGCTTCCTTTTTAGGGGGGCAGGACACAGCAACTACGGTTTCCTGTGATGGTGTGCCGTGTCGGTAACAAAATGTGTCTACGTTTGCGCACACCCTTAAGGTGCAGAAGTAGTGCTCGCTTATACGCAGTTACCAAATTCCGGGAAAAAAACTTATTAGTAGTATAGGATAGGTACTAGATAATTTTTCAAATTATAATACATTTCCACTATCAAGATAAAAGGTTTATAAGTGACTGGAATTCTACGGTGTAAACAGCCCGTCTACTCCGTAAAAGAACTCTCAAGGAACAAGTTGAAAAAGCTCCTTTATGAGAACGTTAACAGGCAATCGAAGTTGAGTCAGCGCCCGCTTTATAGGAGTTTAATGGCCGCCGCGTACTGAATTGAAAAGTTAAGATTCTTTTAAACAATAGTTCGCTTGTCCCCCTCTGGCAAAGCCGATCTAATGGATGAAGTTTCAATTTTGGATCGTGCCGCCCGTTTGTAAACTGAAGTTGGTAGTTGTGATTGGAGCAGAGCGGGCAGCTCAGTAATATTAAACGTGCTGCGCTCCACCTTGGGGCCGAATTGACAACTCGCCTGGAAAATTATTCAGATCCAGTTACCGTCCTTCGGGGAGTAATATTTACACCAGCTCACAGGTTAGACAGACCATTCAATGTAACTACAGGCTCCACTATGCAAAGCTTTTAAGATATTATGTCATAAAAATGTCTCTCTAAAATCGTGGTTTGTACCTGGATGGGTAACCGCCTAGTGATATTTCAAATCGAGTGTTTCCGTGCTTCGGTTATCACTTAATTATGATAGTCGTTAAGCTAGTTGGGTGACTCCTAGGCGGCTTGAAAAATTCCAACAGTAGGTTGACCACTAGCCTACCTCCACCGACCCGTAATGGGCATGCGTGGTTGAGTATTGCCTAATCCCTTTCACCCTCATTTGTGAAAGGAGGCCTGTGCTCAGCAGTGGGGCATTATAGGCTGATGATGATGATGAAAAAATAATAAGTAAATGATAGGTAAACCTTGATTATAGCATCCTATAACTTACCGTATAGCAAAGGATGACATTACTAACACAAGAATAGTAAAAGTGTCACAGCGCCCAACCTAATAAATAGCTAAAAGAATTCCATCTCAAAACAGTCAGGACTCGAGACAACTTCAATTTGCGGCAACACTTTTAGGGCTCGTATAATTTCACTTCGGCTTTATTTACCGGGTCCGTACCGGGAGAGTGGGACGGGGCAGTCTGAGCGACTGTTTAGTGGATCCTGAACTACCCTGCTCAAATTTTCTCATATACTATTTAAAGGGGTGAAGGTCCCGGTCAAGCGGCAAACTTTTATACCTGCCTGTGATTATATTATCCCAGTGTATGCATAATAGAGCTGTTCTCTTTGTACAAACTTTAAAATGACCATGAGATAAATGAAAACATATTTTATAGGTATCCACGAGCGGTAGAGGCAGTCTCTAAAAATATTATTTGATTCCCAATTAATTCATTATGTTGGAATATGTTCCAAGCAATATATGGTTAGTATTGTTTAATACACAAACGATATCCAAAACATTTTTTATTTTCAATTCATCTTTTTTACTATTTTTTTATTTATTTTTTCAATTTATGCGATTATCACACTGCCCCGTGCCTACGCGCGTACTTACGGGAGTGCAGATCTGCATCATCGTGCGGGTTTTTTACGCACTCACGCGCGTTTTAGCGTTCTGAGGATTGACTTACTTACTTATTTTTAATTTTGTACGTCATCTTATAAATGCTGTTCATTGGTAAGCGCATTACTTGAGTATAAATCTATATATATAAAATTCAAAGTCCTGACTGACTGACTGACTGACTGACTGATATATCAACGCACAGCCTAAACCGCTGATCCTAGAGACATGAAACTTGGAGTGTGTATTCTTTGTGAAAAGTAGGTATCCACTAAGAAATGGTTTTTAGAAATTCTACCTCTAAGGGGGTAATATAGGGGATGAAAGTTTGTATGAAAGTCCGTCAGTTTCAATGCTAGGATCTTCAAATTTTGTTTTTAAGCTTAAATTAATGTATACGTGTCTCAGCGTTTTTGATATTTTTACCCTCGAAGGAATAAAAAGCGTGATTATTGTGTGTATGGGAACTCACTGACTAATATATCAAAGCACAGCCTAAACCGCTGATCTTAGACACAAAATTTGGAGGGTGTGTTCTTTGTGAAGTATAGGTATCGAATAAAAAAGGGTTTTTCGAAATTCCACCCCTAAAAGGCCGAAACTGAGGTTGAATTTTCTGTGAAACTTTTTGTTTGCTGTAGACCACGCGGGCGAAGCCGCTGGCAGAAGCTAGTTGAACATATTTGACATTTACTAATAGGTCTTTACCTATGAAATTGCCATTTTGCAGTACTGGCCATTTCAAATCAAAATAATTTTTGTTTGGCTAAGAATTCAAATTTCAAATTAATTTTATTTTAAAAACATGGAATTCTTTTTCCAAAAGTAGTCATTTGTTTATTGATTAGTGTTACATTTTCATCGCATTTCAATCTTTTTCGTCATCATGGATACGTTAAAAATTCGAGTAATTATGGAATATGAGTACCGTCGTGGCAGCAACGCGGCACAAGCGGCACGCAACATCAACGACGTTTACGGAGCTAACACTACAAACCAACGCACCACCTGTTATTGGTTTGCTCGCTTCCGTTCTGGGAATTTCGACCTGAAAAATGAACCTCGCGGTCGTCCGAAGACTTTGGTCGACAATGACGAATTAAAGGCGATTGTGGAAGCTAATGATACACAATCGACGGCTGAATTAGCAGCAGCTTTCGACGTTAACGTCAAAACAATATTGGTCCATTTGCGTCAAAATGGCAAGGTAAAAAAGCTTGAGAAATGGGTGCCCCACGAACTCAATGATCGCCAGCGCGAAGTACGCGTCGAAACGTGCCTTGCACTGCTCAACAGAAACACAAATGAAGGAATTTTGAACCGCATTGTTACCTGCGATGAAAAATGGATTCTGTTTGATAACCGCAAGCGCTCAGCAAGTTAGTTGGATCCTGGTTCAGCACCTAAACAATGCCCTAAACGAAAACTTACCCCTAGAAAAGTAATGGTCACTGTTTGGAGGTCTAGCGCCGGTTTGATTCATCACAGCTTCTTACCAGACGGTCTCCACGTTGCAAGAACTGGGGTTGGAAGTTCCCCGTCATCCGCCCTACTCACCAGACCTTGCGCCTACAGACTACTACTTTTTCCAGAATTTGGATAACTTCTTGGCGGGAAAAAAATTCAATACCCGAGAGGCAGTACAAAATGCCTTTGAAGAATTTGTTGCCTCCCGTCCAGCTGATTTCTTTAAGAAGGGCATCAATAAACTGCCACTGCGTTGGCAAAGATGCATTGATTGCATGGGTGATTACTTCGATTAAAACAAATAAAAAATACATGAAAAAAATTCGTTTAAATTTTTTCATACAACACGGCAATTTCATAGGTAATATATAAGACCTAATAATATAAGAAAAAATTAAAAAAGTTCTCTGGATAATAAATCCTAAGAAGAAAAAAAAAATGGAGAAATGTTTGTTATTATAATTAAATAATCAACACAAGGCAGTGGCCACAGCGGGTGGCACCCACCGCACTTCAACCGAATCATTATTTGATGTTTATTCTTTACAATCCGATCGCTTTCATTCGCAAACAGCGCGCTTCGTGAACAATCCCACACATTTATTGACCGATGATCACGTTACAAACTAATATCAGTTTTAATGACGATACATTAATAATCAATAATTACAAAAATAAACGTTAATAAACTTTATATTAATGAAGAATGCTTTGAAATGTATAATAATTTTAACACACTTGCTCGTAAAGTGGCTCTTATTGCATCGATTTTAGTATCATAAGACAGCTTATTACGAACTGGTGCTTTTTAATTTACATTACCGCCCTAGTGTTTTATGATATTATCCCAATTATGTTAAGTTTGTATCACACTGTAAGTGATATATGTGTAGACGAAGCAATCTTAATTTAAAAAAAAAACCTGCGCGCCATAATTGTTAACGTTCTCATTGTGTGGTTGATGATTATCAGATAATCTACTTAAAAAAATATGTCTGTTTTTTTCCTCGCAAGTGTATGGAAAGACGTCGTATGACACGCGTGTGCATTGATCATTACACTCTCGGCATCCTTACCGCCTCGTCTGTAATGACCAACTTTGCACAAATGTATCACAATTACAATTAATTTAAAAAAAACATGTAATGAGAAACAAAGTAGCAAATTACAGACATTGTAAATTATCTCGCCGGGTTGTTTTCACTAAGAACTGGGCAGCTGAATAATTGCCGCCCCGTTTATAAATCTCGCGACCCAGTTATTAAAGAGGCAGTAACTCACAAGATGGCGTAGTTACCAAGTTTTGCAGTTCAATGATAAGCAACCGAAGTTGACAGATTGGCAGAAAAGGAAGATTTATTCAACATAAACATAAAAGTAACTTCTTATTCGGCAAACTGCTGAGCCGGCGAGAACAAACCTTTTTATGAAGGAACAAAGAATAATTATTTTTAAGGATTCCTGTTATTTAATCATGATTTAAAAAGCAACGAGTCAACGGGTTGGGGGCGTTATAACATCTTTAAGTATTTATTAACAAATGTTTAGGTAAGCATATAAACAGTGTTTGTATATCAGTTACGTGAATTACGTAACTTTATTGCAATGCAATTCAGATTGGAATTACCTCTGAAGCGGTAGAAATATTACAAAATTGTTCCATTTTTATTGAAGCACTGTTTGTATTTACAATTATCAGAACGTAAAAAAGTTATCAGAAAACCGCTATATTGAACCGATTTCAATTCGAAAATGATTGAAATTTAGTTACGTAATCGCCCCACTGTGGTGTATACCTACTCGAGCACCGCCCGCACCGCGCCTTGCGCTCGCAATATAACAGTTGTTTACGAGCGGCTGCAACGCTGTGCAAGACCAGCCTAATCTTGCCCGTACAATTATGCCTCGCTGGCTCGGAAGAACGCCTAGGTCTAGCTGATTTAAAGTGCATGACTGACTCCATAGTTAGATTTTATACGTCAACTGATAAAAGGTTTTCGATAATTTTGCTTCCTTCTAAAAAATAAATCTTAATTATTACAAATCTTGAGTTTCATAATTGTATCTATATTGGACAGGCATAAACTATATCAACATAGGACAGAAAATAATTATATTATTACGTGTAAATGAAGCTAGTCTCAATCTCAATGGATAGCGCACGCGATAAATACGAGGCAAAAAGCGAGGAAATCTCGAGAAAGCGCGAGGATTCCGCAGAAAACCTCTTTTTTGGCTCGTATTTAGTTTGTAGGTATGTTATACAATTGACATAAAGTTCATTATGTTATGTACAATTTCATAGCAAAAATTCGCTTCCGCGGCAATATAAATTGAGCATTAATTCTAAAGTATACTATTGGGTGATTGGCAACAGTTTTTCAACTTGACTGTAATTTAGATAGCCTGTAGGGATATTGTATGTATTCATATAAAACAAAACTTTACTGTTAAAAAAAATACGAAAGTATTGTAACAATACATCATGCATGAAAAAACCGAACAAAATAATAAACAATGTGAACAAATCGGTTCCATTATTCATCACTTTTTGTACGCCAACTGCAGGTAGTTGGGCTCACTGATAAATACAAAAAATACACTTAATTATTGGTTTTACTCACACTCCGATATCTAATTGGTACATTATGATACATGTGTGCAAAGTTGGTAATTACAGACAAATCGGTATGAGCCGCAGGCGATCGCAATTAGAGAGCCGAGAGTGTAATGATCAATGCACACGCGTGTCATACGACGTTTTTCAACACACTTGCGATGAAAAAATAGACTTGTATTTCTTGGACTAGATTTTTTTAATAATAATCAACCACACAATGAAAATGTTAATAAAAATGGCGCGCAGACATTTTGTTTATTGACAGCGATGCGCTGTCAATCTGTGCTTCGTCTACACACATTGAGGTACAAACTTAACATAATCGGGATTATACTTATCATAAAACTGTGCAGTAAAGTAAAGTAAAAAGCACTAGTGCGTAATAAGTTGCATTAACCCGTTGGTTCTCGCGAGGGACGCGATTGATGTCATTGTTATATTTTTAACCGCGAGCCAATAAAAACGGTGCAATAAATGTCACTTTACGAGCTAGTGTGTTGAAAAAATATGTTTACGGCATTATCTTAGTCGCATGTAACTAACGTGACATTTGTGGGATTATACTACCTACTGGCTACAATCGCCTTTTAACCAAAGAAGAAGAATCCGTAGAAGACAGATGTAGTTTATCAAAAGTTCGAGCACACTTCACCATATAATACACTATCCTGGTTTGAAATATCTTGAAACCGAGCCCAGGACCGTGACGACTCAAACTTATACGTCTTATGTAAACTTCTAAGTAATAGCTTAATGTTGCTAAATAATGCTCATCATTACTCACCATTATATTGAAGATAAAGATATCTGGAAGTAGAATTTTGAAGAGAATTAAATAAGCTAAGGATAAGTCACGTGACTCATCATCATCATCAGCCAATAATGTCCCACTGCTGAGCACAGGCCTCCTTTCACAAATGAAAGTGAAAGGGAATGGGCAATACTCTACCACGCATGCCCACTGCGGATCGGTGGAGGTAGGCTAGTGGTCAACCTACTATTGGAATTTTTCAAGCCGCCTAGGAGGCATCCATCTAGCTTAACGACTATCACAATTAAGTGATAACCGGGACCAACGGCTTTACGTGCTTTCCGAAGCACGGAAACGCTCGATTTGAAATACCACTAGGCGGTCACACATCCAGGTACCGACCACGACGGTGGTAGCTTAACTTTGCCGTCATGCTACACCACGAGCGCTTCACTGCTGCGTGACTGCTGTATACAAAATCCCAAATTACACATGCGGATAATGTAGCGTTTAGATAGACCAACAGTTCGTCCAATGCATTCAAAAGCAGCTTGCAAGAGCGATGGTATATTATAGAACTAGTTAGATAAGTGCGGAGCGTGTAGGTACACTGACACGTGTTGGGTCTTGAGCCGCTGACAGCACGCTGACAGCGGTTGCAGACATCATTTCTGGGGCCCAAGTCTGCTATTACAATTGCGTTCCAATGAACTTTCAGTGGTGTCAAAATTGTGACATTTTACAGTTTTGGTAGTCTGCTAACACAATCGCGTCAGAATGACGGCATAATGGCGGCATAATGGTCCCGTAATTGCCAAAGAGTATTCAATAACTACGTAAGAAGAGACGGGACTCCATAGAGCAAGATAAAAATAATAAAATTCAATGTGGCAACCAAAAAAAGCCATAATGAGTACTACCAATCAGTACTACCAACCTTAGAATGGAATAGAGATGTGCTCTTAGTAGATATTTAAATCTATCGATATCGATATATATATATATATATACTGTTGTAAATAATATAGATATTTAAGATCCTCTGATTTTGTTTTAGCACTACCAAAACAAAACCAGTGGTACTTTGTTCAGATTATGACTAAAAATAAAAAATATACCATATAATATATTAATATACAGTAAGGTTTGTGGTTGGCGTTTAATTAAAACTACATAAAATTTGCAACTAGACGTTTTATGAAATGCAAATCAAAATAAAAAGTAAATTATCAAGTTTAGGCCTTGATAAGGCACTTATGAACGATACAGTTGACACTACCACTGGTTCGGAATACACTTAAAATGGGTAAGTGGGTGTAAGTAAAGAACTCATTGTTCTGCTCTATAATAGAAGATATACTTCACAAATTATTAAATTCTAGCAAATCAATAGTTTTATGCGGTGATTTTAATATTGATATTCTTACCAACTCAACTGAAAAAAATAATTTTGTTGCTTTGCTTAAATCATATAACTTAGATTTGTTGTTTAATGAGCCAACACGGTCAACCGCCACTTCGTCTACTTGCATAGATAATATAGCAAGTAATTGTAGTATATTAGGTAAATCAATTATAAGTGGTGTCCGTTCTGATCATATGGCTCAGGTTGTTGAATTGCCCTACAAATTGAAAATTTCTAAGGTAATTAAAGAAATTAGACCTACTACAAAGGTAAGACTGAATAATTTTAAAAATAATTTGGAAGAGAAACTAAATAGTGAGATTTATAGTAGTAATGACCCTAATGTCTTGTATAATGGTTTATTGTCTAGTATTTGCAATGAATTTAATAAATCATGTCCTATTAAAAAAATTAAAGTAAACAGTAAACTGGAATTTAGTGATTGGGCCACTAAAGGAATTAGGAAAAGTAGGGATACGCTGTATGAACTTTATCATTTAAAATCAAGCACTAGTGATGAGAACTTCCATAGCCACGTTAGAAATTTTTCAAAAATGTTTAAATTAGTGTGTATTCGAGCAAAATCGATATACTTAAGTAATAAAATAGGTAAAGCATCTAATAAAATCAAGACAGTCTGGAATGTTATTAATACGGAAACTGGTAAAATGAAAAATAAAAACGGACAGCCTTCGTTAAAAATTAATGATAAAATTGTATCAGATAAGTTAGAAGTAGCCACTGCGTTTGAACATTTTTTCTCAAGCATACCAGGGGTAACTACTCAAAGTCTCAACTCGTGTCCCGACTTGGCTGAGGCTTTACTTGAACAACATATTCACGAATCATTCCCCAGTTTTAAATTTAGTTACGTTACTGCTAGTGATATCTTAAAATCATTTAATTCTCTTAATCTGAAATGCACCGAAGACTTATGGGGATTATCAGTAACGATTTTAAAATCAATAATAACAGTAATTGCACCTTTAATGTCGGATATTTTTAATGAATGCTTTGATCAGGGTTCTTTTCCAGATTTAATGAAGTTAAGTAAAGTAGTGCCAATTTTCAAGTCCGGGTGTAAAGATAATCCTTCTGATTATAGACCAGTATCCGTACTTCCAGCACTTAGTAAAATCTTTGAAAAACTATTGCTTAATCAAATGTTAGGCCACTTTAATAAACATAAGATACTACATAGTCATCAGTTTGGTTTCACGAAGGGGAGATCTACTTCAGATGCGGCTGCAAAATTATTGAAACACATATATGAAGCTTGGGAAAATTCACAAGATGCAATTGGCATTTTTTGTGATCTATCCAAGGCCTTTGACTGCGTTGACCACCGTACTCTGCTCCTTAAGCTAAAATATTATGGTATTCGTGAGGCGGCTCATGATCTTGTTCTATCTTATTTAAGTAATCGCCAACAAAAGGTAGGAATTTGTGATACAACATCGAAGGGATCTTTAGTTAAAATGGGGGTACCCCAGGGTTCAATACTAGGTCCATTTCTATTTCTAGTGTATATTAATGATTTACCATCTGTTGTAAACGGTCTCTCAGATATAGTCTTGTTCGCTGACGATACTTCATTTATTTTCAAAGTAGATAGAAAAGACAAAGAACTTATTAAAGTAAATGATACCATGTCAATAGTCTCAAAATGGTTTGCTGTAAATAATTTGTTATTAAATTCTAGGAAAACTAAATGTTTAAGATTCTCCCTTCCAAATGTAGTGCAAGTAGACAGTCAGGTATTAGTAGATGGCATCAGTTTGGAATTAGTTAGTAAAACAGTATTTTTGGGTATCACATTGGATAATAAATTGCAATGGGGTCCTCAGATAGAATCATTAGCTGGTAAATTAAGTTCTGCTGCATTTGCTGTTAGGAAAATCAAACAATTGACGAATGTCGAGACGGCCAAATTAGTTTATTTTGCATACTTCCATAGCTTTTTATCTTACGGCGTATTACTTTGGGGATCTGCAGCAGATATTGAGACTATTTTTATATTACAAAAAAGAGCAATTCGTGCAATTTATAGTATGGGTGCTCGTGAATCATTAAAGGAATTATTTAAGGAAATAAACGTTATGACCGTACCATCACTTTATATCTATGAAAATATAATGTACATACGTAAAAACAAAGAAATGTATAAAACAAAAATGGAGACTCATAATATCAATACAAGACAAAAAGAGAAATTAGTTGTTCCGTATTTTAGACTAGCTAAAGTTCGTAAGTCATTTCTTGGCAATAGTGTGCGCTGTTATAACAAAATACCACTTGCGGTGACCAAGATGACTGATTTTAAATTTAAATCACATATAAAAAAAGTTCTGAAAGAAAGAGCTTATTATAAAGTAGCCGATTATATTGAAGATAAAGATGTCTGGAAGTAGGTAGCTGCACTCTGCACAAGTGCACCTTGCTCATACTTATACAAAAGCCAGTAGGTCAATAATTGTGTGTTTTGTATTTTTAAGGTTATTATTTTTTATTTATTTTCTTGTTCTTTTTTCGTCTGTATCTATGCTTAGGTATATCTTTTTTATTTTTAATTATTTGGAAAAAAAAAGCCAAACATAGTCAGATAGTCCAAAAAATATATAAAAAATGTAACCTTGCTGAGTTTCTTGCCGGATTCTTCTCAGTTGAAGGCCGAGTTCCGAACCGGTGGTAACTTCAGTAAATTTGACCTTCATAAGTACCCTTCTGGGGCCTAAATTGAATAAATGGCTTTGACTTTGACTTTGACTTTGACTTTGAAGTGGAATGTAAGCCAAGTCCTCGTTGCCTGTCATTTTCACCCATTTTCGGCACCTAAAAATATAAAAATATCGATATCGAATTCGATAATAAATATTGCACCACACTATTTCCTAAAATATTATTATGGTATTTTCTAGATTAAGATAATATTAAGATGTTTTTATTAAAGGAATTATAGGACTGAATGATATTTTACCGACCGAACTGCATCCAGGGGAAATTTGGCCATAAAATCACGTTTTTTACCATCTTTCCTTTCCGATCTTAATCCTCACACTTCGCATTTTCTATACTTCATTCTTTCTACTTTTTAAACACACTTTCTACTTTCGCACTTCTACTTAGCAATAAAATTAACTACTATCCTGTATAATATTCTGTAATAAGTATAATATAATATTCTGAACTTCTCAAACATTTATATAAAGCTGGAGGGAAAAAACAAGTGACAGATGACGTTTAATCATAGAGCGAGACAGACTACGGAAATGAGAGGGTGCCATAAAAGTTCTACTGCGTTTCATTGATTTTTTCTTTCTTCTAAGTCGCGACAGACTGGTAATTGCTTTCCGATGATTTTCCACTGAAACTTCAATATTTGACAGTTTTTACAGATTTTGAACATTTGTTTTTTCTACTGATTTTTCGGTAATAGTTTGGTAATCTGCTATTTCCGTAAATATTCCCGCGACTTCGTCCGCATTTATTTGAAAGATAGTATAATATATGTATACTTAGGTTATACAATATTTTTTGTTTTGTCATCTTTCGTTAAAATTTAAAGATTTTGTAGACAGTTGCATACGTGTAGTACTGCGTAAGGCACCGCGTGAGCCCCACGCCGCGTCCCGCACCAATTCCTAACTTAATAAGCGTGCGATCTTTTTGTTATTTTTTAAAGAAGTATCTCAAAAACTATGCATCCAAATTATATGATGTAAAATATTATCAACATAAAATTACCTTGGTAAAAGCATAATTTATTTTTGTAAAGACTGTAAATAGGAGTTAATTTAAAGATTTCTTAAAAGAATCTTTATTTGTTACCAAAAGCCCTCCCTGACTTGAGTAATTATGGATTGCGTATACAAATTTTCAAACCCTATTTCACCCCTTTCAAAATTATTTTTTGAGACAAATGATCAGATGTTTTAGTCCTGTCCCGGGTTATATCATATCTCGTGGAATCACATTGCCAAATTTCATTACGTACTTATATTGTAATTCAGTACTACATACCTACGTTCAGCCGTTTAGTCGAGAAAAAGTAACAAACAAACAAACATAGTTGCTTTCGCATTTATAATATTAAATATGAATAACTCAGATTTATTATTTATCTTGTATCTGTAAATCATTTAAAATGTTATGGTGGTATCTACGTAATTATGAGTTCAAACTATTTGAATAAATACTTACGGAAATGAGTTGTTTTTTTCTGGCAACTCTATTACTATCCATCACAACACTAAGCGCCCCTGTACACGATGCCGCTGCCGCGCCGCGCCGCCGCCGCGCTGCCGACGCGCTTCTATGCTATGTATACGCGACGCCACCGCATCGCCGCCGCGCCGCCGCCGCACCGCCGCCACTTAATAATAGCATTCTATACAGTTGTCAGTAATACATTGCTAGCTTCGGAGATGACACGTTTTGCACGTTCGTTGGCGGCTAGCAATGGAATAACTCAATTAAATAATGGCGGACAACGTTGCGGTAGCGGCGCGGTAGCCGCACGGCGGCGGTGCGGCGGCGTCGCGTATACATAGCATAGAAGCGCGTCGGCGGCGCGGCGGCGGCATCGTGTACAGGAGCCCTAATAAGAGACCATTATGAGACCATTATGCGACCATTCTGAAATATTAGACTGCGCACATCGGCTCAATGATAATTGAATTGCAATAGAATCGTGTCGGAATGACATTTTAGCAGACTTGGCCCCCTGATCATTATACAAGCTAGCTAGTAGAAGCTAGTCTCTGGCGTAGAATTTCATTAGGAAATACGTAGTGGATTAGTAAATTTTTGAAGATCAAATTCTTTAATTACAGTGCTTGTTGTTGGTTTACCTATTGATAGAAAAAATCTTATGTGGTTAAATAAATCAGTTTGATATAAATGTTGTCCCACAGACTACGGAGGACATATTCTCGCTAACAAAAAACTGTGTCTATGGAGTCGGCCACCTTTCACGCACACCTTAGTTGGCTATTCCGCGGGAAACTAGACTCTGTCGCCGTTTACACAGAGTCGATTACTTCTCAACTAATGTGTGCGTGCCGACTTGTACGTACAGCGTGGTGGCCGACTTGAGTGACACAGTTTTTCGTTAGCGAGAATATATCCGACTTTTTTTAACATCGATGTGTTGTCCATAGAAAACTTGTTTTCAATTCAAATTGAAATATTCCCTACGATTTTATGTCTACAAAAACATGTTGTGAAGATTTTTATTGATAAATACGGACCCATTCCGAAATCGAGTGGACTAATAATATACTAATATGAATAGCTAAGTTTTCGCTTTCAAATGACGAAGGCAATACGTATATAAATTAAAGTGGTTATATGGTGGAATTGATTGTATTTACAACTTCTTCCTGACAGTTACAACAAATTTATTAAACCAATGAGGGTAAGCACGGTAGTGTAAATTTAAAAACGAAATCATAAAACTATTTCAGATTCAATAACCTTAACAAAATCTTGTTCTCCTCGTCATAACTTTTTTTTTTGCATTGTATCAATATTTAACTTCACATAATGTATTACATTTAAATTCTCTAATTGATTGATTACATTAGTATTTCTTATTATAGCCTAAAAATAAATAAATCCACTTTTGCATGCAGTGGCAACCTGTAAGTAAGGCACCTTTTCAATATTCAGATATTATATCCATTTGTAAGTGTTGGTGTTTGTTTTGTTTGGTTGTCTATAAATAAAATATACATACATACATACCAAATATATAATAAACATTTTATCTATTTGCGGGCAGCTAATCTTTGAAAGATTGTGTACCGTTCCAACAAAGCGACAATTGAGGGCAGATCTGAACAAATGGGTGCGTCGCGTGTTGCAGCTGGCCGCTTTCACACCCGCTAATACCATTTTAACTATATCCAACGAACCAAACCAACAACAGGGCAATTTGCACTAAGTAAAAACCTTTCTACATTATGATTTCCTATACAATAGACAATTTCTTACTTGTTAAACAATTGTGGCAAATACTTGCAAGCGGCGTACTGTGCAGCGAGACGGAGAAACGCGATATCGACCAAACACTCCGAATATACGAAAGCTAATGGTTAAATCAAAGAGGCGTTTCTTATACGAACAGCAAAGGAGTGGAACTCTCTTCCGGGGTCTGTGTTTCCCGACACCTATAACCTAGATTTATTCAAGGCCAGAGTGAATAGGCTTTTTCTGGGTAAGCGTGCTACATCCTCGGCCTCGTCATAACTCCTCATGGGGTCAGGCGAAGGTCAAACTCAAGCCCATGTAACTAGAGATGGGTAATGGGTAAAAACCCATTCTTACCATTTGGGTTAAAACCGGGTGATTTGGGTTAAAACCCGATTTTAACCCATTTTTGCCCATTTTACTGGGTGAAAACGGTTACTGTAAATTATTTAATAGTGGAAGGTAGTGTTCACTAAAGCTAATAAAAAATAAAAGCCTTTACTGAAATCAGGTACATTTACTAATGATGTATTTATGAAAATACAACATGTAAAAGGAGTACGCAGTCTAAATATCTTCACTTGCGTCGGAAATACGGTCACAATTTAAAAATTCTATATAGTTCAAGCCGGACGTGGATGGTTCAGGGCTGTTAGTATGTGGAGGTGTGGTTTCTATGAATCTTCGGGATGTATTGGTGGTGCAGGCATTCAATTGTCAGTGTTATCACTTACATCAGCGTGTTTGTGTAACAAATTCAAATTATACGTAAAAAAAATGTATACCACTAAGGTGGCAAACAAGCATACGGCCCGCCTGATGGTAAGCAGTTACCGTAGCCTATGGACACTTGCAACACCAGGGTTATCAAACGCGTGCTCCGACCCTGAAGAAACCTCTTCACTCCTCATTTTTTCAAAAAGTTTTTCTATTACTCTATTGGGAAAACCACGGTGGGCAGCTCATTCCACAACCTGAGCGTCCGCGGAAAAAAACTCCTTTGAGCCCGCAAAGTTTGAAACAATTCTGGTTTCAATGTGTGAGGATGGACTCCCCGTCGATGGCGAGACTTGCGATGGTGGAAGGTAGCCATGGGCATCAAGTCGAACAATTTTTTAGAACACTCTCCGTTGTACAAGCGGTAAAAAACACATAAGGACGCAAAGTCTCTCCTCAGACTAAGGGGCTCTAAACCGCTTATGAGCTCGGGATCGTCAACAATTCTAATGGCACGTCGCACTATGGGGAAATTGACTCGTTTTTATGTCATAAATCTATAACTTCCATGTTTTTATAGATATTTAGGTGGTTTTTTTTTCTGATAATCCTGAATAGATATACTTTAAAATAATGTACACTTCATAAGTATACACGCATTTTTTATAGTAATAAAAAATTAAGAGACATAAAATATTGAAAAAATAAACGGAAACTGACAACTATCGTAATACAATATAACCAAATATATTTTAAATGGTAAAATAAAATTCCTATAGTGACTATAATTAAATAAAATAATGATTAAAAAGTTTGAAATAACTTAAAATTAACCTATTAGTCACAGTTCTTACTTTTTTCATAATTTCATATTTACTAAATAAACATATGTAGTGCATTGAAGTTGCAGCTTTATTTTTCTTCCTGTAAAATAATATTAAATTTCCTATCAAATAACACTATTTACAGACCTTCGGCAAATTTCGCCAACTGTCAAAAATTCAATTGAAAATTGAAGATACACAAAAACTACATGTTAGGATATAACTTTTTTTTTTTTTTTTTTTTTTTTATATTTAATGGGTTTACGCTTGACCGCAATCCCACCTGATGGTAAGCGAAGATGTAGTCTAGGGTGGACCGCGCGTACCCATAAGATGCCTGTTCACTCTGGCCTTGAATATACCCATGTTATAAGTGTCTGGAAACACGTTGTCCGGGAGAGCATTCCACAGCTTGGCCGTGCGTATAAGGTAATAGGAAGCGAAACGCTTGGTACGGCAAGACGGAATGTCGACGACGAAGCGGTGGAGACCCTCCCGACGCCTAGTGGTCCGATAGAAGAACGGGGATGGGGGGACAAGATTATGGAGTTCCTTATCGCATTCTCCGTGGAACAATCTGTAGAATACCGTCAAACTTGCAACCTGACGCCGATGATCCAGGTTTTGCAGTTTCTTGCTCGTCGATTATCCTTCGAGCGCGTCTATCTAACGAGTCCAAAGTTGCAAGTTGATATTTGGCTGAGCCATCCCACAGATGAGAACAGTACTCCATGCAAAGTTGTACTTGAGCTTTGTATAGATTTAGAAGCTGTTCCTTTGTGAAGTACCGTCTCACCTTATTCAGGATACCAAGTTGAGACATAAGTTAGTGTACTATCGATTTCAGTCACCAGCCGTTCGCGGCTTTCCTCCACCTCAGAACGAGGGATATTTGCACGGCCCATGGGACACCCATTGGTGTCCTCTGTACTGTCGTCCGCATAGCAATGAATGCTGTCAATAGACAGCATATCATTGATATGCCGTAGGAACAGTGTTGGGGACAGCACAGAGCCTTGCGGGACGCCAGCATTTATGTCCATGCTATCGGAGCAGCTACCGTCGACGACGGCGACGGCTCTTATGCATCTGCTGGACAGAAAGCTGGCAACCCATTTGCATAATCCCTCGGGAAGCCCGTATGCTGGTAACTTCGTAAGAAGACCCTTGTACCAGACCCGATCGAACGCATTCGCTTCATTTTGGCTCACATCAACAACGGTGCGTGAGATATACAAGGAGGTCACCAGCAGAGCGACTGTGACGGAAACCATATTGTTGGTCGCTCAACAACTCGTGATCCTCCAGATATCTCAAAAGCAGCGTGGTGATCACACGCTCTATAACTTTGGAGAGAAGGGCGATGGGTCTGTAATTCGCCGGGTTTGATCTGTCGCCCTTTTTGGACACTGGGTGCACGTGGGCAGTCTATCACGAAGACTGGACTTCCTTTTTGGTGTAGGAAGCGCGAAGGATAGGCAGTGAAGTAATTTTTCATGAGAATAGAATAGAATAGAATAGTATTTATTGTCAAAGATGAAAACACATAAACTAAAATAAAGGTACTTAAGTGCAACATGCCATGGCTCGTCATATTAACATAATTTACATTGTAATTCATTTCATTAAAATATTACTACCTGATTTATAAATTGACTATACAATAGCGGGCTATTCACTAACGTTCTTTCCCACCGAAATCTGAAATCATTAAGGATTAAACGCTAGTGGATTCGCATTTGCGAGAAAGAATGAACGATTCCAATACGCGCAAACTTGGCTAGAATATGATGCTCCGCTATGGGGTTCCAGTGCCAACCCTCCGACTTCATCATCAGACCCAGAAAACTATACATGGTCAAAATTCATCTCACGACATTTCCAACAACCCCAAACACGGTTAGGATACGATGCTCCACTATGGAGTTCCAGTGCTTACCCTCCTACTCCATCATCAGACCCTGAAAACCATATATGATCAAAGTTCATCTTATGACAATTCCAACAAGCCCAAACACGCCTAGGAAACGTTGCTCCGTTATGGAGTTCCAGTGCCTACCCTCCTACTCCATCATCAGACCCTGAAAACTATACATGGTCCAAGTTCATCTCACGATCATTCCAACAAACCCAAACACAGCTAGTATACGATGCTCCACTATGGAGTTCCAGTGCTTACTCTCCTACTCCATCATCAGACCCTGAAAACCATATATGGTCAAAGTTCATCTCAAGATAACCCAACAAGCCCAAACACGGCTAGGAAACGTTGCTCCGTTATGGAGTTCCAGTGCTTACTCCCCTACTCCATCATCAGACCCTGAAAACCATACATGGTCAAAGTTAATTTCATGACAATTCCAACAAGCCCAAACACGGCTAGGAAACGTTGCTCCGTTATGGAGTTCCAGTGCCTACCTTCCGGATCCATCATCAGATCAGCTCGATGGTACCAAATTATTGTATTGTCATCGGTACTTGATAAGTGTGCAAAATTTCAGTTTAATCTCACGTCTGGAAGTCGATGAAAATTACGTTCGAAGATACCTTTACATACATACATACATACATACAGGTGAAGCTAATAAAAGCGTGTTAAAACCATAAAACACTGCGCGCGCGCTTAGCATCCCCTCCCGCACGGTCCTACCCACGGAATTGAAAAAACAAGGCAGAAATCTGCAATATTAGTTTCCACCCGCCCAAACCACCCAGTGGGTGGATTAAAATGGGTGGAAACTGGGTTTTAACCCACTCATGGGTTTTAACCCGGGTCGTTACCCATCTCTACATGTAACATAAAAAAAAAAAAGGCTACTAAATAAAGATAACGAAAATAAGTGATGCGTTATTTTTACGTTGCATTATTTTCAATTGATGCCATCTATCGACATTCTATGCTAACACCTCTGATTTTCCGATCGACCCTTGAAATCATTGTCCAATCGCCATAGATGGCGTCACTTGTAGTAATTAATTATGAATGTTTCGAAGCGAAAAATTAAAAAGTTTAAACGAAAAATGCCCACCACTAATTAATACCGAGTTATAAGATATAAAAGAATAATATGAAAAATTTATCATGAAAATCTTTACTATTTGTTTAGTAAAATTGTTTGCTACCTAATAAAAGGAAGCCTTGTGCAAAAAAATACGTTCCTAGTTAGTCCCAGTAGTTTGGGCTGTGCGCAGGCCTACTAGGTATAGATAAAAATAGATTACCTGTAAGCAAAGTGACCAATTTGCGATTGATTTGATTTGTGATCCAATAGGGATGTTGCCTGGGTAAAAATATAATAATTCTAATTAGTCCGTCAGTTACATTATCAAAAAATATTGGACACGTATTTTTTGCTTTACCAAATCATTAACAATTGACGAAGATAAAGTGAGACTAAGTTCGGGAGTGGGAGCTCGTGACGTCACTTGTTACAAAAAAGTGTACCACACCGTGACGTCACGCGGAACTTCAACACACGATATCTTCGTATTTTTTTGTTTAATTGACAATAGAAAAAATACATGTCTAATATTTTTTGATAATGTAAATGACGGCCTAAATAGTTTTTTTTTCAGGAAAGTAGCCTATTCTTAATAAGTTTGACGTCACCAGGGGAAGAGTGAGCCGCGGGGTGCGCCCGCGTCTTGGTAGGCAGTGCGAGATAAGCCACCTAACGGGATACCGCGGTCGATAAGAACACCTGGTCGTTCAAATCACGCATTTATAATTAAATAATGTATAATTAAAAGACAATATTGTGAATCTAACTTTATTTTATTGATAACACAGGTAGATACGAAATCTATATATTGGTACAATATCTAAAAACCGCTTACCGGCTCTTTCAATATCTGCGTATTACAATATCTAGATACCCGCTCGCTCCGTATCGGATGGACTACGAGCGTGCGACAGAGTGCTAGCAATGGTACCGTACCGATCGAGACGGATCCAGTAATTGGTGCGGTATAGCAATATAGGCATGTCGCCTAATCAAATCACAATAAAATATCTGATTTTGAACTATTTTTTGATATCGTTATGAATGACATATAACTTTACATTTTAGACTGATGAATTTAAAGTTTAGTTTTGGGTGAAAGAAGGAAAGTTCTTAAATTGATATTGATTTCACTTCAACATTATTTTTTTGCTTAATCGACCAAATTGAAATCAAATCCAAAATTTAAAATAATATTCAAATTCAAATTGATTCAATTTAGGCCCTAATACCCACTCACGAATAGATAGATAGGTTAGATCAGGATTGAAAAAAACATATGCGTATGCACAATATCTGGATACATACTGAAATATATAGGTACGTACGATACACGGAAAAAGCGATACGACCCAGGCTTATATCTTTTTAGCCCCGCACGCAAGTAGCAGAGCAGAGCAGCTAAACCAACCAACGCATTAAATTACAAGTATTTGTTACTTAATGCGATATCAAAAATTCCAAGATTAATATTGTGACGGCTTGAAATAAAACTCCTTCCTCGACTTCAGGTACTTATTATATAAAAAGAACGTAACCATAGCGCGATTCAATTGTCATGTAACGCCATCTGTTGGCAATGACGAAAATCTTATTCGCCAACCGCCCGCGCCAGGTCGAACGTACTGCGTGTGGACCGCAAATCTGAATCGAAATGACGCAGAGTAAATATTTTATTACAAGAGAAATAGCATTTATTAGAATAACAACTAAACATTTATGTGTAGCTTACTTACTGGTAACATCATTTTTTTTGTCGTCAACCAATAAGTACCATATTAATTAGCATGGCGCAGTAAATGGCCTATGCTATGCGCTTAAGCTGTCGAGTAAATTAGGATAAGCGGGAAGCGAGGAGCGCCTGGAGCGGAGCCAAGTGCACGCTGCACTAGCTCATGAGTAAAAAAATATACACGTAAAGATGGAGCCTGTGACCGTGTTGTTTCAATGATACCACCAAAGTCAATTGAGTCGATTTACATTATTATTTAATATCTTCTTATAGTATTTTTTCTAAAGCAGTCTTTTTAAACCGTTTAAACCATTTATTCTACACACATAATAAGGCACAAAATAGACAATAAATACATACACATTAACATATTTTAAAAATTAAATAGTAGTTACATTAAACTGTGTGTCAGCTGACTACTAGGTGTAGGTACGCTGCGCTTGAGGCACAGAACTGATTCTCAGCTGACTCCCGGGACTGATGTGCAACAGATGATGTACGCACAACGAATAAGACAAAACGTTCGTTTCACAGAAAAAAGAACAAGAAAAACAACATTTAAAATATTACATTAAAAAAATAAGCACGAAACTTCATAACATCACAAAACAGAAAGTACAATAAAGATTTTAAATAAAAAACTCACAATTTGTGTCATAATCACGGTTGGAAATTATAAACAGAAAATGTTACAATTCGAGAACAACATTGAAAGTGCACAGTTTAACAAAACCGAGTGCAGCCACACCGGGCTAAGTTTCTGATAAATACCAACCGGAATTATAGTACGACAAACGGCAAACCACTTTATATTCGGAATTTATAACAATGGGCGCGCGGATGGCGCGCGGGAACAATTAGGACGTAAGGTAAAGAACGCGAGGCGTTTTAAATATGCTTTCAAAACGAGAAATACTGTATTTAAAAAATCAAATACATATTTGACCCAGTGTATCTTCTTGATTAACTTAATGATGTAGTCGGAGTTTACTACATCAACCAGATCATTAAATTTTATAAGGCTTTGATGAGATCATGGTCAAATAAAACTTTATTAATAACAATGAAATAAAATTAAAACTTAAAGGGGGCGTCCATACAAGAAACATCTTTTTAGGGTTCCGTAGCCAAATTGAGTTAATTAATATTGTACCTCCGTGTGCGAGTCTGACTCGCTGGCCGGTTTTTATTGTAGTATTGTAGAACGTCGTAGCATTCTCGTAGCCCCGGGTGGAGCGTACTGTAGCATGTCTACGATTCGTAGAAGAGAAACTGATTACAGTACAGTAACGTATATAGTTTGTTATGTAACTGTGTTCCTAGTAAAAGGTATCTACTAGTATTTATTTTACTCCCTGCGCATATAATTACTTCTACGAACTACAAAGGATTGTTTACGTCAAGTGTTTATTCTAATTGTGAACTAAGTTACAACCAATAGATATATGTCCCTCAGTCTGAGGAGAGACTTTGCCTCCTTGTGTGTGTTCTACCGCTTGTACAACGAAGAGCGTTCTAAGGAATTGTTCGACTTGATGCTCACGGCTACCTTTCACCATCGCAACTCTCGCCATCGACGTGGAGTCCATCCTAATACATTGAAACCAGAATTTGTTTCGAACTGTGCGGGCTAAAAGGAGTTTTCTTCCGCGGACGCTCGGACTGTGGAATGAGCTCACCGCCGTGGTTTTCCAAATGGAGTACAGCATGGGTTCAGGATCGGCAACGCGCGAGAGTGGTGTTGCAAGCGTCCATAGGCTACGGTAACTGCTTACCATCAGGCGGGCCGTATACTTGTTTGCCACCTTAGTGGTATAAAAAAAAATATATACTCTAATACGTACATAATATGCACCCATTAGAGTGAAATGTATATGTACATTATAATAATTTATACTTCCTATGAAATCTGATTATTTATTCAAGAAATCACATCCATTTTTTTCTAATGGATGATTTAAATATGGAGTACGCAGGCACATCGAGGCTCGAGTTCGGAAAACTTTTAATGTTTAAATTACTGTAATCAGATGAACTTCGGTAATTGTATTGACATCGTGTTGACGGAATATTTGATGTAGAAGCTGTTCTAAGATCCATAAAATTTGATTCCATGGAAGATTGGCCGGGTGCTGGTATGGAATGCAACCTGTTCAGACATACTGGCCCCTTCCCATCTACATGGAACCAACAACAGAGCTGGGGGGCTAAAAAGGAAGCTAAAGCAATATTGCTAACGCAATTCATTTTTTCGAATTCTCGTCAGATCCTACGTAATTTCAATATTTTTTGGTATTCTAATCACTCATTATATACAAATCAATTCAATAAAAGATTCGGAATTGATGAATTGCATAAGATCTGCCGTAAATTCGAAAAAATGAATTGCGTTAGCAATATTGCTTTAGCTTCCTTTTTAGGGGGGCTGGTACGGCTTGTGAAGCGGCTGAAAAAGCTAAAGCATGCAAATACAGGGGTCTAGGCTCCGAATATGATTTTGTCGCATTCGGTGTCGAGACTCTTGGTCCGTGGGGTCCTAGCGCTATAAGGCTTCTTAAGGATATAGTTAAAAAAAGGTTAGTCGACATCACAGGAGACCGAAGAGCTGGCAGCTACCTCGGACAAAGAATTAGTCTAGCTATTCAAAGGGGGAACGCTGCCAGTATCTTCGGAACCTTGCCTAAAGGGACTCCTTTTAATAATATATTTTAGTTATTATATTATATTTTTTAAGGTTTTTAGTTTTAGGTTCATTGTTCTAGTATAGGTATATTTTTTTTTTTTTTTTTCAATAATAATTGTAAGAATGAGATATTAAATTATAATGATAAATACTAAATAATAAGATCTAAATACATATTGTTACTATTGTGACTTAATTTATTGTTTAGTTCACATGTCTTATTGGTAGTAAAGTACGCGGGTTACTCGTGTTGTTAACAGAATATGAACCTGTCTTTGGTAAGTAAGTTAGGATAAGAGCATTGAATTTCTGAAGCGATAATAACCTGTGATAAAACACTGTATTTTATATTGCTCTTCTTGTCATACTATAAATGTTGTTTCACACCTGTGGCTGTGGCGCGATTCTCGTAACAAAACTTCAACGAAGCCGTAGCGACATCAACTATTAAATTGTGTTTCGTGAAATATTCTATGTTTTGAACATTTAAAAGTGTATATGCCTCAATAAATTGTAAAAAGTTCGTTCTTCAATCGTTCATTTGACTTTATAATAGTAAAAAACACAGTTTAAAGTTGATGTCGCTATGACACCGTTTAAGTTTTGGTACGAGAATCGAACCACTGTTATTGGTAAGTCGGCTTGTCTTAAACGTGTGTATGTGAGATGATGTTTATTTTATAGTCTATAAGATGTAGATGTGCCAATATAAGTAAAATACGTTTTGTAATGTGTGTGAATCATAAAGACTAATTTATCGGATCCATTCGCGCATGGATTAAGACTGTTGTTCCATTAATCGTGGACTGCATCTCAATGAACGGAGGTTTACTCTAACTACCCGAATTTGGTGTTGTAACATATTTTCACGATCACGGCACACCGTACTAACTGTATCAATGCACATACTCGATCGAAAGTCACGGCGCGAATATATCCATGTTATAGTTCGCGAAAGCTGTACTATCCTCAGATTGTAAATTTATTATTTATCACCTATCACTGTCATGGGAAGGCAGGTCGATGACGACTATCCAAGTTGCTTTCCATACTAAGCGTAAGCTTGGTAGCCATGAAGTGGTTACCACTAAAGCCCCGTCCTTAGACGCAGTGAATAGCTTTGTCTCTAAAACAATTTACTTAATGGAGTTCCAAATATTGTTAGTTTTGTCTGTATTGAATGTGAGTGTATTGTCGCTATTGTTCATGAGAACTGTCTGCAAATCTATTGTGAGATGAGAAAATTACCAATTTGAGAGATGTAATTTAGTGGAAATGGACACAAAAATTGCACGATGATCGTTGAATTTCAGAAGAAAATTTGTACAAAAATCTTTAATTTTATGTTCTGTCTTACGCTCAAAGACATAATGTTGTGTTCCTGCGCGTGAGTAAGGTTGCCAGAGCTTATCGGGATAGGGGGAGGAGGATAACGCGTCAGTGATGCCTTCTGTCAGTAACCGTTTACCACCACTCGGGGGTAATGCTTATTTACCACCAAGAAAATGTTTCGGTACAGTCAATGTTATCAATCGTTCACATGTGCCTTATCAAGATCTTAACTGAATTAATTAGTCTAATAAAGCTTTCGTTTTATAAATGTATGAGCTGGCGTGTATCTAAATAAAGAGATTTGCTTGAAAAAACGCTTTCATATTTAAAATACACTTTGTACAATGTAACTACTGAATTCATACTTTTTCCTTTTAGGAATCAGTATAGAGTGCAGCGCTCTGACTTCAAACCTTTTTAATATCTGTTAATGGTGCCTGCCTGATTAATGAAAGTTTCCACTGAAATAACTGCGACCGAACCTCGAGAAACTTGTGTAGAAAACGGAAAAGGCATCTCAGTTAGGAACTTAATGGTCATGAATGAATCAAGAAAAGATATTTTTAGACCGATGACCGCAAATAAAAACCCTATATGGCCCCGCGGTACGTAACGGGTTAAGAGTGCGTATAAAGCAAAATAACAATCTTAGAATTGAAATTTACCCAAGTAAAAAATATTTTTATATGGGTATTTTCATTATATACGCAAGGGTTCTATCTGAGCAAAAACATAATGGAATGAAATTTCCTCCATAAAAAAAAAACACAAATCTACCTCTAATAATAATGAATTGTCGGTTTTATTCGTTCATGGTGTATCTAATTAAGACAAACATTCGATAAATAATATCACTAACATATCACCTAGGGCTGCTAGTAACGATTTTTTTAAATATTCTATACTTTATACGAGTTATTTAGATAAAAAGCGCATAGTTCATTTTTGTTCCGCGGAACACGCTATCTCCATCTCATCTCCACGCGAAGATTAGACATAAGTTTGTTTCATCTGACATTGCCATATTTTTCTGGCTTGGCACGCACTCTTAAGGATTAAGAGATTTTTATATAATCAATATTATACGATTTTTACAATGATTTTTATACGACCTAAGTGCAGCAAATAAAAAGTAACCCAAATTGTTATAGAAATACTTAGGTAAAATTACCATTTAGATTTAGTTGTTGTTAACAAGATTCCCCAACAACTCTGCCAGCGAGCGGAACATCAACACATCCTTCAAGTAATGTTTACCAATAATATACGGAAATTCCTCATCACAACATATTCCTGAGTGGAAAAGTTGAATTGCTTTTGAACTTCCAGTTCGACGTGATAAAGCTGATCGTACTATTTCATATCTTATTTGGTTAACATTAAGGTTGACCTCAGTATTGAGTAAATGAGGCATAAAACAAGGAGAGTGAGTGCGTTATAATCAGGTGTTCAGAAATTCTATGAATAAGAAAGACTCGAGGCTCCTCCGAGCGATCAGTAGCACAAGGCGGTTTGTTTCGGCTGTATAATTTATAATAAACATGCTATTACAATATAAATTGTGGAAAAGCTTTCAATTTTACATCTCGTTCTTTTAATGAGTGAGTTTTTATGAAGAATTATTCAATTCATGTTTTTTTCATGAGTTTGATAAGGCAGAAGCTTTGTATATAAAAGGAACCTAAATAAAAGCACATATAAAAAAATAGTATATTTACTTATTTTCCATATAGATTTTGATTTCATATTGAAACTTTTACACGACTTTTACACCTTATTTCATTCTAGGCTGTAAAAAATAAAAAATGGGTTAAAAAAATATATGAAATATTTTATACAACAATTTTAATAAAATTACAAAGTACAGAACAGTCGTTCTCTAAGACAAGGAAAATTTATTTAAAGAATTTTGTTTTATTTTGAACTTCTACCGACGATCATATGAATATTGATTATTGAGGTATCATCAATATTCATATGATTTCCATATAAAACAGAATAAAATAGATCAAAACAGACTATAAAATAATTATAGATTAGCACTCAATATAAGAACGAAAATTAAAAGAAAATATATTTAAATATCAACGTACACACGGCTAGACATCAAGCTATACATTTCCAGTATAAGCTGATCTCGCGCTGTAAACGATTTCTGTAGAATCAAAGGTCAGCTTATACTGGAAATGTATAGCTTGATCTGTAGCCGTGTGTACCTTTTTGTGACCAACTAAACAGATAATACACTTATTTATCTATTTGTAACTAGCCCGCGCATATTACAGTGTTTTTATAAAGCAACTATGTGTAGGCGCATTGTTAAGGTTGATAAATTATTTCTATACCCTAACTTTAATCTTTTCTTTGTTTGATGTATTATTACGATGTTGTTATAATCTCAACATACGTCATCGTTCAACAATAGGACACTCGGGGCACCTCTGGTGTGGGTCGCCCTCGTTTGTCACATCCGCGTGTACTCGCGACAATCCTGTGACAAAGTCTATTACTCCAGAACTAAGCCGTCTTATAGTTGAGCTGGTAGCTAAATAATACATTCGTAAGAAATACATCATCTGTGTTTATAAATACACATGAGATCTTACTTCGGGTTTATTTTACACAATAAACTGCAAATACAAACTCCTTTAGGAATGAAGATGGGGCCGAAAACGTTACTTCACTCAAGCGTTGAAGGCTTCATAAAATCTAGACCTGATGTCATTGAAAACTCCATCGTATTACAGATCAGTTTAAAACTCAAATTAAGTTTAAATTGTGAACCGCATCATTTTCATTTGTTTTTTTTTTTTGTTTTGTATTGTAGGTATTTCTCGTCTATATTACCCATGTATTTATTAGTAACTAGCGACCCGCCCCGGCTTCGCACGGGTGCAATGTCGTAATGAGGTGTCGATAGATTTATGCGCCCGCGCCCGCCTCAGTCCGCCCAGTCACGGTATCGCGACTACTGTTTCTTGCTAATTTCGAATCTTTTAAAATATAAATGATAATGATTTTCTGTAAAAAGCTAATTTTATCAGGCGTCATTATTTTTAAGGCGATGATAGCTCAGTGGTAGTGACGTCGGATACCGAGATGAAGGTCCCGTGTTCGAATCCTAGGTTGAGGTTGAGCTTTCGGTGGAGGAAAACATCGTGAGGAAACCATAGCACGGTGGTAGGGTACTTTGTAGTACCCGCCTGGCTGGCTACCACCCTCAAGTTGAAAATCCGGCGCCAAGTATCTTTCGGTGTGTTCCGACAGCTGCACTTGAGAGCCAGCTCCTTCTAGACTTTGTGTGCTTACCATCTTCGGCCGCATCATCATTTACCATGGTGAGATTGTGGTCAAACACAGGCCTATAAACAGTAAAAAAAAAACTACATTAAATGCCCGTCGTAACTAACTTATGATATACCCGATGCACTGGCGCCGAAGCATTCGTCCGCGTATTCAGCAGCGACGGTTCCGCCGCTCCACCCTACCCTACCCTACCCTACCTATTTTTCATACCCGTAGGGGTATGAAAAATAGTTTACGTCCTATTCTCAGACCTACTGAATATACACACAAAATTTTATAAGAATCGGTCAAGCCGTTTCGGAGGAGTTTTTTTTTACGAACACTGTGTGTTCTAATACTTATATTTTTCAACTCGTGATATCTTTCGAATGGAATGTCTGAATTGAATAATTCGAAAATTTATATAAAGGTATTGAAGCAGTCTTGAATATGAAGGCATTTATTTTGATAAGGATTAATACCAAGATACAAATGAAGAGCCTTTTCTAGCGGCGGCATATCAATAAAAAATTTAAAATAAAAGAACACTTATTGTGGCATAACTGTAATAGTTAGACATATACTGTCGCGACACTTTTTGTAAATAATGATATGTTTTACAAAGTCGTAGTACATTATTTTATTCTAACATCAATAGTTTTCGCAGCGCACGCGATGTAAAGAATATTTGAGGTAATTTTTTTACACCTTGGGTTACATTATTGGAGTTTTAGTAAGGATCCCTAATTTTTTGAAAATATAATATAGCCTATGTCACCCGGGGATAGTGTAGCTTCCCAACAGTGAAAGAATTTTTCAAATCGGTTCAGTAGCTTCGGAGCCTATTCAATGCAAACAAACAATCAAATCTTTCCTCTTTATAATATTAGTTAGATTAGATTATAGATTATGATATTTGTATAGATGATAATATTTAAACATTATTAACAAGATTAATTTATAAACTAAATGAAAATATTTACAAATGAGATAGAAATATTTACATAGGAAAAATTAAAAAGAATTATATTTGTTTTTTTAATATTTATGTAACGTAAATAAATAAACTTTGAGTTTAATGTTTACTGTGAAAATCAATATAAGTATCTACTCTTAAAAAGGTAACGTATGCACGCGGCAAAGAAGGTCTGTAGGCAATCGCCGTATTGCTGATGTCTATAGAAGACTGCAGCTACTTTCATCGAAATCTAACCTTTAAACTGCAGCCTAGAAATGCGAACATCAAGTAAGTAATGTTTCCCAGCCATTCCGTATAATGAGTGTTATAATATTGTATAAGGTGTAGTAGAGAGGTAATCCCGCGCCGTGTCCCGCGGGACGCGAGCGAGTAGCGCGGAGGAGGGCGGAGGCCTCACGTCAGCTCCTCTGGGAAATCTCACTGTACACCTACATTCCTTTACCATTTTTTATTTAGATAAACCAAATATAGTAAATATCTCGTTACGTTATAAAGTGGAGGGAAGCTGCATAAACGTACATGATTACAGCGCGACGATAGAATTCCGTCATACATATGTATGAAATAATTCAACTTTTTTGGCCGCCTCGTTACTGGCTAATTTTAAATTAAAATTTCATGCCCTTCTATTTGAACAACGTTTGTATTAAAATTTAATGCCTACATCGGAGTTTGTTGTATAAGCTCCGTCAGTGACATGGCATTGTGCCGCACACGTCACACATCTGTGAGCCTGACGTAGACTACAGCCGAAACCCGTTGAATCGAGTCGAGTCGCACTTATTCGTATGAATCGTTCATTCATCGCAACTCTTGACTAAAATAAATAAATAAAATACTTCATGGGAGTATGTGGCTTTTTCGTGACTCTCGGACGAAGAAATGTTTTTATTTCAAATACTTATTGATGAAGTAGAGAAGAATAGGATAAAAAAGGTGCTCTAAAATACTGAGTATACAGCGAATTTTGTTATTTACAGACTTGAAAAAGAACTGTAATGTTTTTTTTAAATTTCTTTTCTCCAACGAAAAATTTCATGTAGAATAGTAAAAACTCGACGATTCGATTCGACTCCACTCGTCGAGCCTACGAAATAAAATAGACGCGTCGACTTTTAAACCTCCTTCGTTTTTCCGTCGGTTAATAAAATCAAATAAATGAGATCCTTTGAATTTGAATATCAAGTGGCGTGACATAATCATCCGAAGGCTTCATCAACTCTAATTAAAGAATTACTAGCTGTGTACCTATATATTATTATCTCAAGAAACTTAATTTACTTAATATATTTACGTAAAGCAAATAGAGAATATTTTACAATACATAAATCACTAGATAGCCAAACAATAGTTAGCAAAAACTTAGGAAACAAAATCCTAACCATCCTTCCTTCCTATACGAATGTGAGTTTGTTTGTTTATTTGCCTGTTTTTAATGCTAACACGCTGTAACTACTCAACCGATCATCATGAAGTTTGGCATGCAGATAGCCTAAAGTATGGAGAAGGAAATAGGCCCCGGGAACCCGGAAACGCGGATGAAACCGCGGGGGACCACTAGTTTACTCATTAAAATCAATACACGTGTAAATGAAAATTCTGTAACAATTAGTTCATTAACTTGAAGTCATAAAGAGAATAATTCCCACACAAAATAAATTATAGCTCCAACGAAGTATGTAAGAGTAGACAGGCGTAAGTAGATGAAAGCTTTATTTTTCCTAAGAAATAATTAATTAATACCCTGTGAATAATAACCTCTTGAAGTTAACGTTGAGACTGTTCTTAGGACTTTTAACTACAAGCCTCGTAAGGGGTTGCCTGGTATAGTGTGCCGTCTTTTATGGCCGAGAGGTTGGTAGAGGTGGCCACTATAGAAAAGCTCAGTAGTTAAAAGGGGGGTATGTTCTTAGGACTTAAGAGGGGTTCCTAGCTGCGAGGAATTTGGAAAAAAGGTATTTGAATAAACTATTGCCGTCGCGCTATGCCGCTATGCTATGCGCTATGTGTGATCTGCAGCTCAGACCGATTTATTTACAAAAAAAATTACGAAATCGACTTTTCTTTTTCCTCATTTTCCTCCTTGAAAACTGAGCCGATTCAATTATTTTTTTAAGTAAGGGGTTATCTAGGTCCCTATTACTTTCTTTTATGTCAAAATCTTTTCGAATTTGTCTGGTAGTCCTTTTAATCACAGCGGAAAAATAGGGCATTTATTGTAATTTTTGGAGGGCCATAATTTCTTTAATAATTAGTTGCTGAAAAAAAGAAAGTAACAGGGACGTGTCCAAAGCAGAACTTGATTATATGAAATAAAAATGATGAAACAGGGGAATACATTTGTATGGAATAATCGCAGCCCGACTCCCGTCTTAACACTCAAGTAATAGTAGTTATACATATTTAAAGGCATATCTGATAACCGCTTTACACGGAGCTCACTTCCGGCTACCTTGTACAGGTTGTACTTAAATAGTTTGGAACAAGCTGTAAACCACTTATCACAAAATGTCCACAGTCTGTGAGCGCGTCGTCCACCCCTCCGCAGGGAGCCACGTTCTCATTGCTTTCCACAGAGTAGTAAAACTTATCCATATAGCGTTAGTGCTACATAAACTCATTGGTAATTTCAAGTAATTGTATCGCGCTCCCGCAGGATGACACAATTCAATTTGTGGCTTAGTGATGGATTCGCTGACTTCAGAATACTAATGCTCAGTTTAATCACTTTGATTGGACAATTTTAGAGAGTAAGAAGTTTGTATTTCGCACTTTCATTTTGAGTTTTTTAAATCGACTTCAAAAAAAGGAGATTATCAATTCGACACGTATGTATGTAATATTATTGGAACTGCAATATATATTCACATATGATGATCTATTAGGGCTTCCAAATACATATACAGAATTTCATAGGTGTATGTATGTATGTCCACGCATATCTCGGAAGATATTAATCGGATTGTAACCATTATTTTTTTATTGGTTTACATTTACTTCAACTTAGGTTCTGTCGGTCACTGATTTTAAGTTAGCGAAAGAACACGATGTATTCCATTGAAAATATTTCGCTGACTTCAAATCAGTGTAAGATTAGTTTTATTTCATACTTTTTAGTGTATTATGAAGTCGTTTCTTTTTTAATTACTTTTTTATTTTATATTTATATGCTTGAGTTTGACCATAATTATGTCATGGTCATAGATGATATGGTTGAATGTGGTAAGCATACAAAGAGTAGAATGTAACTGGCCCTCATGTCCTACCACTGTGCTTGTGCTATGTGCTGTCAAAGATGTTCCTACACCAAAAACTCAAACCTGTCAACGGTCAAAATAAACTATTGAAGCCTAATATGTATTTGGATGAATTTTTATTTACATGTTTGGTACAAAATCACGCCGTAATGCCACAATGTTTTATGTACTGCCATATTGGCATATCCAGAAACGAACACTAGATGGAGAGACTTGTTGTCCAGGGTCAGGTTGAAGGCAAACGATCTCGTGGCCGATCACCCACTCGTTGGACTGATCTTATCAGGACGGTAACCCAATCTACCATGGTACAGTGTTCTCGCAGCGCTACGAACCGCCATAAATGGAGAAGCATTGCAAAAGCAGTAAACCAAGCAAAGGAGAACATTGGCGTTGAAGACCCTCCATGTACACCATCTTTTGCAACCACGACCACTCTGACAAGAGTGTCCAACTGAGAAGAAGATATTGGCTAATCGAATTGTTTCATAAAAAGATCATAATCTAAAATTAAATACTCAAAAAAATTTGCAGAAACCCGCGACGGAAACTAGTTCTAAAATAAATAAAAATAACAAAAGTAAACTTAAAATAAGTGACATATTGGTTCGTGAGGCGATGTATGAGCTAAGTACGAGATATACAGATCTAGAAATAAAATTACATGCTGACAAATCTATGCAAACCCTTTGACTCACCGCAACCTTCGGGTGAAGGAAGAGATTTGTATCCAGTATCTTCCTAACGTTGAGTTTTCTATGCCGAAATTACGTTTATCAAATACCAAATTGAAACGAATTAGTTATTTATTCCAATCCTGTTTTAAATCTCTAGCTTCAGCTACATAAATTATAAACTTAATTTAGATCAAAATTATAGCACAATTTGCGAATTAATACTGTATTTATAGGAGATAAGATATCAACATATTAGTATAGAATAGACATTCAGGTAACATAATTAAGATAGGAAATGTTTTCAACAATGTATTCCGCAGAAGCCGGCAGCTCCATACTTCATTTAATTAGGACTTCTTATGTCTCACGTCATAAGGTATATTTTCCCTCGGAGATGAAAAGTTAAATTGAATGCGGTTATTATTGTGAGATACCTATCACGTCGCTTCCGAAGGCGCGCGCGCGCAAACAATGCGGTGTAATTTTACTATAATCACTCTGTTCCGTATCACTCGACTATACTGATTAATTAATTATTATACAGCCAAATACATAAACTCGCAACAAAGCAATATTCAGGTTTCCAGAGTTTAATTGTTCACAAATTATTTGAGCATTTGAAAATGAATCAAATCTTCACTAATAGTACAATTTTGAAACGAAAGTTTGACTTTCAGACAACTATAACAGCCTTTAGTGAGACTTAAGCGTTCTTGAAGCTTATACTGAAATGTATTATTCATGTTGAGTGCAAACAGTTTTAAGGAGTCAGAGGAGCGACCACTCCCAGATGTCGATACTAAGAGGAACTGTGCCCGGACTTAATTACTATTGTAGCTACATAGATACGTGTAGTCACGCCGTTTACCTACGCAAGTTCTCAATAGCGCTGGCTGTATAGTTTTTATTTTTTTAATTGGAACGATTTCATAATTTAAATTTTTTCTTTATGATTTTCTTTTGTTTTTCTCTTCTCTCTATCGCTTGTGCTTGAGCCTGACCCGCTATAAAATCATCCCGCTTCTTTTAATATTATTTTCTTTAAATTCATGACAAATACATCGCCAAACACCACCTACACACATATAAACATACAGTAACACAATTTCACATCATTACACTACATATTACCAACGGTGTAAGTGCAGTGCAAACATCTCCGCATCACGGGTAAGTGGTAGAACTATAGTCCTCATTATTTCTCTTCGATTCCCGCGAGATCAGCGCAATCAACGGCCACAGGGTGATTCCTGTGCCCGGCGTGATTAACGTGTTATACCTTTTTAATTTAATTAAAAATATTAAAGCATAACTCAAAAAAGATAACATAATTATCTGTTGAATAGTACATAATTTTGTCACGTACACAACGTATATAGTTTATAGAGTATGTATACATATGTGGAGGAAGGTAATTAGAGGAGGCTGTATGAACGTCGACAGACAAGAATAATAATGTTCCCAAGTAGATGTGTACCTTCAATATAGTGGTGCGCGACGCGGCAAGCTAGGGCTGCCTCTCATGTTAATACACGCGGGAACTTGTCACGCAACAACGCACGTGTTGACTAATTTTGTCTTGTAATTTTAAGGTAACTGTAACATAATATTTTCTGAAACTCAAACTAATTTGCTTTTAATTACTCAGAAACACCTGTTCATTTATTAGTGTAGGCACACATCTGGAAACAATGAACCCTAATAACAGCGTGATAATAAAAAACCGGCCAAGTGCGAGTCGGACTCGCACACGGAGGGTTCTGTACAATATTAACTAACTCAATTTTGCAATGAAAATAAACGCCAAAAAAAACGTTTCATTCATGGGCGCCCCCTTAATTTTATTATTTGTTGTTATAGCGGCAATAGAAATACACATTCTTTGAAAATGTCTGCTGTCTACCTATTACAGTTCATGAGATACAGCCCACTGACAGACAGACGGATGGACGGACGGAAAGCGGAGTCTTAGTAATAGGGTCTCGATTGGCACCCTTCGGGTACGAAACCTTAAAGAAGAGTTAATTTAATATATTATTCTTAAATCATTCGTAAGCTTCGCTTATTAGAATAATTGTACTGTTTTACAAAAAGCTTAAACCGACTTCAAAGTACACTAAGAAGTAATCAAATCCTGATCTGATAACAATGGGACCAAACGGGAATTTTCCCCTTTAAAATAAAATAAGAATTTTCCAAATTGGTTAATAAATGACGGAGATATGAGGTAACAAACATAAAAAAAAAACAATCGAATTGAGAACTCCCTCCTTTTTTGAAGTCTGTTAAAAAGTAGGCAGTGAGGCAACCCTATCCTCCACAAACTCAGCTAATTACCGTGGAGCAAGTTTAATCTCTCGTTATCTGATGAACCGCGCGCGTGACTCAGCCGATTGTCCTATCCGTTGTACGTACACACGGCTACACATCAAGCTATACATTTCCAGTATAAGCTGATCTCGCATTGTATAGGATTTCCGTACAATGAGAGGTCAGCTTATATTGGAAATGTATAGCTTGATCTGTAGCCGTGTGTACCTTCTTGCGGGTCTGGAGCGCGCGCGAAATTTGCACATGTAGGTACTGATATCATCTGATAGTACAAAGTTAGTAGTAAGTACTATTTTACCATTAGATCAACTCTGAAATCCGCATAAAAGTCTGTTCTTTGTTTCACCTTAATTTTATTACTTTCATCTTTATAATATGACTACCATTGAATTATTACGCTCTACATATTTTAATTTCCAGTGAATCATCTGTGTATAGGTAATCGGCGTACGAACTTCTTATATCTATCTTACTTATTCGTTATGCATGTATGGAACAAGTGAACCTAATTCGCGCTCGTGGCATTTTACCCTAAATAATGTACACCCGGTAGTACATAGCGTGAGATTAATCCGGAAACCGGCAGCATTGTGTCGGCTAACGCGTATTTGTATCATTGTTTGGTGTAACTTTGTTTGCGGTGGAGGAACGATGTATTGTGCCAGTTAGTTTACAGTTACACGCTCTGACGGTGTATCACTAAAAGGCTTATTACACTATTCGATATCAAGACAGTCTTACTAAGATTCAGCAAAGTGTAATAAGAGTAAGCAAGGTAGTCTGTCTAATTAGACCGACCGAATGGGTTCGGCCGTGCTTGCTTGCTTGCTTGCTGAATAACGCGTAGTGTAATAAGACTTAGCACGCGAGACCGTTCAGTCGGCGCGCGGCGGCGGCAGAGTGAAGTCACAGATTACTATACAGATAAACAGCTCCTAAGAACGCGAAATGGTAGGTACTTCACTAAGTGCGCAGCGATGTGTGCGTGAGCACTCACCGACGGGTTCACGTACGAGAGCCGAGAAGTCGCTTCGGGTGTTTCCGGCGAACCCGAGGGTCCGAGAGTCGGGGGCGACTCGCGACCGAGCGGCACGCCTCGATACCTACATCGCTTGCAGTACGTCGTCGCTCGCTGCTCGTTACTGCGATACTTTGTTTTTAATAATTTTAAGAACAACTTACAAACAAAATGATTATTTATTGCAGTGCGTTTATAAATAATTCCAGGAGGAATATAAATATATCCAATAATTTATCTAAATGAAGTAATTTTCTTACTAGGTAGGTATGTAGGTACGAGTAATATTTTTAGTGGTGGGCGAAATTGGACTCATGTCATCTAGACACGTGGTAGCGTGTCAAGCCAAGTTCAAGATATCTTTTACTTAATGCATATATTACAATACTTATATGTATTTAAACTGTTATAATTTAGGTACATTATATAATAATGTAGACACTGTTATTTTAGGTTTTCAAGTGTGTGATAATGACATTATTTTCATTGTTCACAATGGTTGTAATAATGATTAGGTACAGTTGAACATTATATAAAACGTTAATAATAACATTCATATGTGCAGTGCAATAAAGGAATTTCATTCTAATTCAATAATTTATCCAATGTTAAAAAAAATCTAATACAAATTTGCCCTCATTACTTTCGAGTAAGAGTTCATATTAGTGTGATCAAAACGCCATTATTTGTGCCATCTTGGTATTATAACGCCTAATTGTAGTAGTTTTGGAGTTTGGGTAGTGGAATTCTTCAATGGGAAATTGGGAACTAGCAAATTCCACGAGTTTGGGCGAGCGTGTCGTAAGACTAGGCTCGTTGTAAGTCTAAACTTGACGCCGCGATGATAACGTGCAAAGCGGTTAGGCTCGGCTTGCCTTTTTTTTTTTTTTTTTTTTTTTTTTTCGTGGGGAAATCCTCATAGGATACCCGACCGCCTCGGGGGTAGCGGCCAGGTTATGCCGGACTTTTACCGGCTAAAACCCCACGGTGGTCGCCATCTGCGCTATAGAGAGGGGGGCGGGCTCTCGTGTTGAACGCGTACCTGCTCACCCCTCCAAGCGCGGCGCTTTGATAGCTCGTCCCGGGGGAAGTCTGACACCTCCCCCCAGCACCCTCGCTGTGCTATCGCACGATGAGTCGTGACCACAACGACCCATCGTCCTCCTTGGGGTCGCTTCTGGGCGCACAGAGCCCCCGCTCTGATTGCCACAACCCCAAAGGCCCCGTTTAGTCGCCTTTTACGACAGGCAGGGGAACACCGTAGCTGTTATTCTAAGCCCGAGCTACAGGGCAGGGGGGCCGCGACGAGGCACGTTTGTGCCCCGGCGGCTTCGCCTCCGGGTGGGATCGGCCCTCTCCCGATCCCGCTCAGCAGCCTCCTTCTGGACCATTACGGTCTCACAGAAGGAGGCTACTGCTCTCCACGCTGTATCCCCGCTCAGCATCGCCGACACGACTGCTGGCAGGGAGAGATTCCGTCCAATTTCTTGGACCAGGATCCGCCGCTCGGGTTCCCATGCAGGGCACACCGCAAGCGTGTGCAATGCGGAATCCTGGTCGCTCCCACTGCAGTGGAAGCAGGCCGCCGTCGCCTCACGTCCGATCCTATACAGATAATCACCGAAGCAACCATGCCCGGTGATTATCTGTGTAAGTCTGTAGGTGAGTCGTCCACCTTGTCGCTGCATCCAGGCCTCGAAGACCGGCAGGACTGCTCCGACGACGCGTTTGCGCGCAAACCGCTCATCGCGAAGTCTTGCGCGCCACGTCGCGAATGCGATAATTCGCTCCTGCCGTTTGATCGCCTCTTCTGGGTCGCCTCCACCGCTCTGACGGACGATGCGAATCCGGTCATAGACCCTCGCATCCATGTCCGCCAGAATATCAAGTGGCGGAAAGCGAGCCAGAATTGTCGCCGCCTCAAAGGATACTGTGCGGTATCCTCGTACGACCCGTAGTGCCATCCTTCGCTGGACGCTGTAGATTTTCGTCCTACAGCGTCGGATGGCCAGCCTCTTCGCCCATACGGGCGCCCCGTAAAGGGCTACGGATCGTATGACCCCCGCATAGAGGCGGCGAACTTCCTCCCTCGGTCCCCCGAGATTGGGCAGCAATCTGTGCATGGCACCCGCTACCCTCTCGATTCGGGGGACTAGGCGATCAAAGTGCTCTTCGAAGCCCCAACGACTGTCTAGGGTGAGGCCCAGATACTTCATGTATCGCCCCACCCCAACTTCCGACTCACCCACTCGGACGCATGAGTTGGGTGGTTCCCTGCTTCTTGGCAGTTTGTGGAACCATAGCGCCTCGGTCTTGTGAGGCGCTATTTCCAGACCCAACTCATGGATTTTGGCGACTACGATCTCCACCCCAAGCTCGGCGAGCTCTTTGGTCCCCTCGAAGGTATCCCCACTGGCGACCACCAACGTGTCATCTGCATAGCAAACAACGTTTACGCCAGTGGGGAGATCGACACGCAGAACCGCATCGTAGGCGAGGTTCCACAACAGCGGGCCTAACACTGACCCCTGTGGAAGGCTCGGCTTGCCTAGCGTAGATGCACCTCAATAAATTATACTTATAATTTATAATTATTAAAAAAATTACCTAGCTTTCTAATTAAATTTATTTCCTAGTGTGACAGCCCTACAAGAATAGGCTAATATAATAGACGTTTGTAGGGAGCTGTTGCTCTGTATAATATAATCCTCTGTGGTGAAGTCCTCGGGTAAAGTCCGTGTTTGTTTGTTGTGGCGTGCACAATGGCTTGTTCAAAAGAAAAGGAAGTGATTTTTAATGTTATAGATGTGTATACCGTGACATGCCATATTTAAAGCATATAAAACTTTTTAACAAAAAAATTAAACCACCGAAAAAACTGAAAAGCAAAAAATAATGTTGAATATAACTTGAATTTTATAAGGTTTTGCAGTCGGGGATAAACCAATAACCTACGTAGGTATGTATTTGTTGTGATATTTGTTTATTTATCTCTATTATTTTATTATATTTATTTGTTTGTTTATTTATTTTAGTGAATATTTTTGGTATATCTCCGACTGCAAAACATTATAAAATTCAAGTTATATTCAACATTATTTTTTGCTTTTCAGTTTTTTCGGTGGTTTAATTTTTTTGTTAAAAAGTTTTATTTTATCATTTTTTTGTGTATATAATCTACTACTTACTACATACTTAATTTTTGATATCTTTTGATGTAATACACAACTCAGCATTAAAATCTGTGAGTGAACAATAGATCACCCCTATTTTCCCACCCTTAGGGTAGGTTTTTTGTATCCTTTATATGGGACCAACTTCGAGGTATACTCTATCCAATAATAAAGAATTATCAAAATCTGACTACTCTGTAAAAAGATATGCGTGATAATAAAATAAAATAAAATAAAATAAGCCTTTATTGCTGAAAAAACATTTTTCCTTAAATAATAATATAATAATAATAGTTAAAATAATGGTTCCGTTACATCAACAACCGGTTGTTTCGTTTTTTTTTATTTCAGCTTGTCCGTTGACAAAGGCCTCCCCCAGATTTTTCCACTCCTTTCTATTCTGTGTCAGTCTAGTCCACATTGTTCCTGCCAATGCCGTTATGTCATCCTTCCAACGTTTTTGTGGTCTTCCTCTTTTCCTTTTATTATGTCTAGGATACCAGTTCGTTACCATTTTTGTCCATTTCCTCTCATTACTCCGCATCATGTGTCCTGTCCATGTCCATTTTAGTTGTTTGATGGTTTTAATGACATTTTTCAAATTTGTCTGTCTTTTTATGTAGTCTAGTCTGATCTTTTCCTTTAACCGAATTCCCATTATACTTCTCTCTATATTGTTTTGGCATACTCTTAGTTTATTTAGGTTTTTTCCAGTTAATGGCCATGTCTGGCAGCCATATGTTAAGCAAGGTAGTAGGCATACATCAAATAGTTTTTTCTTTTCCTTCATGGGTATATCCTTGTTTTTCATGATTTCTTTAAACGACCAGTACCTGTTCCATGTGTTTGTAATTCTACGTTGAATTTCTTTATCAGTGTCTTCCTTGGCTGATATGATCTGACCTAAATATATGTATTCCTCCACACATTCAATGGGCTGTAATGGGCAAACTGTTCATGATTCAAATAAATTATCCATTGAAGCCCTACATTTATTACAAGAAAGAAAAAGATTATTACAAGATAGACATAAAAAAGAGATACAGAGAAAAATAGCAAGCATAAGTAAAGAAATAAATAAACAACTTAGAAAAGATAGAAAAGAGAAAAGGTTATATACATTTAGGAAACACATACAAAGGACAGGAGGCATTAAAAAAGCTAATAAGGAGTTACAGGAAGGTAAAAACTGGATCCCTTACTTAAAGAAAAAAGATGAGACACCTACCGGAAAAAGACCCAAAATAATTGAAATAGCAACGGACTTTTATAGCAATTTGTACAGTAAAGATAAGACTAAATCCAAAACATCTACAATAAATTTTAAAACAACTGAAAATGAGGAGATACCAAAAGTTATATTAAGAGAAACGGAACATGCTATATTAAGTCAAAAGAATGATAAAGCTCCAGGAGAAGATAACACACCAAATGAATTACTCAAATACTCTATATCAACTATAGCACCAGAATTAACAGAATTGTTCAATCAGGTCTTAGAAACCGAGATTATTCCTAAGCAATGGACTGAGTCTGTCATAACTTTACTTTATAAAAAAGGAGATAGGAAAAACATCAACAACTACAGGCCCATCAGTCTCATGAGCAATATATATAAAGTATTCTCGAAAATAATCCTGAATCGGTTAAGTAAAGTACTAGACGAAAACCAGCCAAAGGAGCAAGCCGGGTTCCGTAGTAAATATAGCACTCTCGATCATATTTATGTCGTCAAACAAATAATAGAAAGGTATAATGAATATGGAAAAACGATTTACCTATGTTTTGTAGATTTCGCCAAGGCTTTTGACTCTTTAGAACATGATATAATATGGGAAGCACTATTAAATCAAGGCATAGAAAAGAAATATGTAAGAATATTAAGGAACATATATGTGCAATGCTCAGCAAAAATACGACTAGATAGAACAGGCCATGTATTTCAGATACAACGAGGAGTTAGACAAGGTGATCCTATTTCACCTAAACTTTTCTCTGCGGTTTTAGAACATTTGTTCCGGAAAATGAACTGGCAGGATTATGGGATAAACATTGATGGTGAAAGACTTTCTAACCTGAGATTTGCAGATGACGTTGTTCTATTTTCTGAAAAAATAGAAGATCTAGAAAAAAATGTTACAACAATTGTCAAATGAGAGTACAAAAGTAGGCCTCTCCATTAACGCCTCAAAAACAAAAGTTTTTTTATCCAATGCAGAAAATTTTATATATTGCTAGACGGTATGCGTGATAATACATAAAAAAAAATATACGCGTCGACAAACGTCACCGGCTGCGTCCGCCTTGCAAATGAGTTAGCATGCGATATTCAGCAAGGTGTAATAGCGAGCTTGTCTAATTAGATTGTAAGACAGTCTTACTGAGAGTGGCTTGATATCGAATAGTGTAATAAGGCCTTAATTAAGGGGAAATGCTGGTGGCGTTTGTTCCATACAAACGTAATCCTCAGTTTCCTCTTTGGATAATGATACTAGAGCAATGATTATTTTACCATGCAATCTGTAGGTACCACTGTATGTCCCTCGGTTGTGTTTTTCTCCATTAATTAATTATTATAAGAATTAGGAACCTTCGCAAAATCTTACCATTTTTAACGCCCTTAACAGACGAATTTGACGAATATAAAAAAACAAAGGAAAACCGACAGACATAGCCCTTCTTATTATGATTCTTGTTTTTTTTTTAAATCGTTCCAGTTTTGGAGGAGAAAACCGGGCATTACGAAGTAGTGATTTCGTCTAATTTAAATAGGTATACTAGGTCCAAGCTGTAGTTGTCTCTATCGCCCTCGGGCGGTATAGCTCGAGCACAGAAATGCAATAGAAATGCTAAAAACCTATTTTTAAAATTTCTTGCAGCCATCCTTTCCTTTTAATTCGAAACTGTTCTATCTACGAAATTTGGAAGGGTATTATTTATATTCAAAGAGACTCATGTTTTAAGATTTGCGGAGAAGTCTTCAAGCAAAAATTATACGTAAAAGATTTAGGGTTACTAAATAACTTTAGTACCGAGGTTGTTTAGGTCTAATAACGCATTTACATACAGAGTAAGAAAACTCATTACAAAATTAATAATAATTTAGGAATTATGACTGAAACTCTGGAGACATTTAATTACGTGCAAACAGGACCCAATAAGCTTCTAACAACATAGAAACAATTTAATGCAACCCTTGCAAATGGGGCGATTAGGAACGAGCTCTTCTTTGTACACACGGCTACGCATCAAGCTATACATTTCCAGTATAAGCTGATCTCGCATTGTATAGGATTTCCGTACAATGAGAGGTCAGCTTATATTGGACCTGTTGTAACCTTGTAAGATCGTGTGAACAGTATGCATAACGCACGTGACGGTCTCATTACAAATATTTAAACTGAATAAGCTTAATCGTTAAAATACACTTTATTCAATTATTTTAGTGAATTTTCATCAATTCAATTTGAAAAAAAAAACACTGAAATTCGTAAAAGGATTAATTAATTATTAATTATTATTATTTATTAATTCTTCATATATTACACAAAAACCTCATTAGAGACAATTGGAAGCCAATTCATTAATACACGATTACACTCTCATAAAAAGAAGAAAACCTGGTAAATATTGTTTTAGTTAAAATTTTCTGTTTTTCAAGTCCTAATCCTAACTAATATTATAAATGCGAAAGTGAGTTTTTTTGTTTGTTACGCCTTCACGCCTCACCTACTCAACGGATCATCATGAAATTTGGCATGCAGATAGCCTATGGTATGGAGAAGAACATAGAGTACTATTTATCCCGGAAACGCGGGTGAAACCTAAGCTAACCTAACCTAAAAGACATCATTAGTACTTTCCTTTTCTACACCCATGTAATAATACAAAATACATTAAGTATATCATATTCATTCATAGTGCCTCTAAAGACTACATTATGTATAACGTATCGCCATCATTATGTCATATACAAAGAGCGCACTAGTCCCCCTGCAGACGCGTGCAGTCTGGCGCGAGGCCAGCTCCGCACTTCACCGCGTAGGAGACACCACGCGCCGCCATTTACGTACCACATCCTTTCAGTTTTATTAACCAACCTCCTCAGGCATACAGTTGAGAATAATCTTAAAGTTAAAATAAATTGTACTTTATAATTTAAATCCTTCATAAACATCGAAGAGAAATCCCGCTGGAGTAATAATAATATCGAGCAATCTAATTCCGCATAGGCTACGGAAACCACTTACCATCACGCGGGCCGTATGCTTGTTTGCCACCTAAGTGGTATAAAAAATCAGTGCTTTTGCATTGTTTTTGAACAGTAAGGACCAATCACTGCATCATGTGTTCCTGACTTGGCCAATCAGAGCGCATTGTCGGTGGTGGAAAATTGGCGGAATAGATTGCAAGGAAAAATGACGTCATTCCGCTTTTTTGGGTAAAATTTTCGATGTTCATATTATAACACATGATATTGTGATAATGAAAATCATTAATGTTCATCGCGGGAACGCGAATGCTAGTTCATAAATATAATATTACAGAAACGGTTTTTTTTCATCATCATCATATCAGCCCATGGATGTCCACTGCTGAACATAGGCCTCCCCCATTTTTTTTAGTCTGGCTCAATTAACTTATTGATTGTACAGAAAAAATGCCCTAAGAAAGCAATTAAAAATGACAAAATAACAGAAGTTACAAATGTATAGATAGTAGCACACTTAGACTCCCCTCTAGTTACCCTCTCAAGTATAATAATTTTCTTCTGCAATATTACGTACAAAATAAATTCTCATAATAATAGTACGATTGCTAAATATCTAATACAAATTGTGTGAGCGAGACGCGTGTGTCTCCGCTCCATGATATAATTTTATTTTCCGCTCGTTAAGTTTCTCGCTGTCTAACGATCCTAATTCAAATAACTGAGAAATTCCGCTTCCTACCAGCCTAACATAACACATTGCACATACAGAAAAGTAACTTTTACGCAGTTTTGTATAATGAAAGTATTTTTATTCAAACTTTAGACCTTGAAGTTGTACTTTTCCTTTGTGAAAAAATATATGAACTTATGAATTCATGTACGCTCATACCAACTTGTAAATGATTTTGTCACAAGCTTACACAGTTCAAAACTCACAAAATTCGTTGAATCGTTCATACTTAAATAAATCCTAGAAAATGCCTTACTCAAACAATGCACAGAGATCATAAAAAAACTAAACTAAACTAAAAAAAACTAAACAGTTAAAAAAGGATGTGCATTTAGAAGTAGCTCGTAGCGAGTTGACAGTAGAGGCTAACGAGTAATTGGAAAAAAGGTGAAGCGGAAGTGAACGGACGTAGGCGCGGACGACACAAAATAAAGCAACAAAAGCCTTCGACAAACAAACCGCGTGAAAGCCTGCAAAAGCTTTTAGAGGAGGCTGTGGTCGCCCGTGGCTTGGATTGGTATTACTATCAAAAGTAAATTTATGTACTTTTTGAACGGACTCATACGTGAGGTTAAAATTTTTGTTTAGGGACATATCCAAAGATATTCTGATATCTGACTTAAGTAAGACAGGCCTTTGCTTGCGGCGGCGTCGTGTGATAGTTCGCTCACTTCCCTCCAATATGGCGAGGAGGGCGATGGCTGCCACACGCGTCATACTTGTGAACAGGTGCTGCTTGTGGGCCAGCCCCCACTTAAGTCTGTCATTTATTTATTTACTTATTAAATATAGATTCAGTCTACTTTGTAGTTTTGCCGCCGCGCCGGGCACGCAATTGTTGTCAGTGCGATTAGAATGTAAATATTATGTAATGAATTAAGCGTGGTCACAGCGAAGGATGCAAAAAAAATCAATTTATTTAATTATATTTAATACAATGAAAGTATTACATTGAAATTAAAATTAAACTATATTAAATTAAAACAAGATAATTGTCCGATGGTAGGTACAAGAATGAATCCATCCGGTGGTGTCGAAATAATGTCGATTACGTATTTGCGTCATCGGCGGCACGTTGCGCAGAGTCAGCACCTCGTATCCATTGCAGTTGTTGATGCAGTATCGAGGGCAATGCAAGCTAGACATTATGCTGCGACTATGCTTGCGTAACACCTCCCCCCGAAGAACAGCGAGTGAAGACGGAAGTCGTAAATTGAGCTGGGGGTTGAATCGAGTTAGAGTCAACCCTTCTTGTGGCTGGAACAGCGTAGACCCTCTGGTTTTCTGGTGAGATGGGTTCTGGCTGTTCGTCCGTCTTGGCTCTTATTTTCTTGAGATGGTATCTGCGGTACGCTAATCCACTTATTAATATGCAAGTACAGAGTATAATGATGTAAAAGGGTAAAGTGGTGTGGTACAGGCCGTAATCTGCATAGTTTTCTAAATTCACTGGAGATTGCAGCGATACCTTAGTATTTGTTGCATGAAGATGGTCGAGATTGATAGAGTTGAGTTTGAAAGTTGAAGGTAGTTGTGGGATGTCAGCATCTTCTCTAGGTATGTCTATTATCTTCAAGGCTTGTCCTTTGAGTCGGTCGTAAGTGTTTGAAATCTTGAACTCTGCAGTCTCCATGTAGCAGTTAACTGGAACTATAGACAAATAGCTACCTTGCAGTATCTTGTAGAGGTCTTGTCCACAGGATAGATGTACTTTTGTAGGATTCGGGAAGCTGACGGTGTAACGGTCGTCGAGTTTCTCGAAGGCTGGTTTCTCTAGAGATACGGTAACTGGATTACATACTGCGCTCCTTTGCTGTGTTAAGATGAGTTGCTGGATACAATCTTCTGACAGTCTGCTCTGTAGATTGTGAATCTCCTCGCATAGATATCCTTTACTTGACTTCGGGCATTCAGCCTCTATGTACTTGAAATCTTTCGAATGGATAGCAAGGAACGGAAATTTAGGAGTGAGGATTTCATGATTTCTATTAGTACTAATCTAGTACTATAGATATTTTATATAAATCATATACTTGGGGTAATATGATGGGAAATTTATATACTATAACTATCTTATTTCCTATATAATATGAACCTAACTGTACTACGTCATAGTACTCTCTAACATCTAAATCAATTATTTTATCTCTACCATAGAGATTAACTAACCTATTAACTAAATACCTAGTTGAATTAAAAGTTATAACAGAATGATGAGTGGTGGACGTTTTTATAAAGGCCAAAACATTCTGTAATTTAGAAATCTCCTGAGAAATTAAATCTACATTATCGCCTAAAATAAGAAGAATCTGTGCAAGATGTGCATACTTAACTAAATCATGATCTTGAGTAGCTATGCTTTGTCTTATTTTATTAATAATAGCTTCTAACTTATTTTGGTTGTCTACTATACTATCTATGATTTTTGAATGCTGTTCCATCCAATCTTTAGTTAAGCTAACATGGGAATTGAATTCCGTGACTAATCTATTGTCATTTTCCTGAAGGGACTTTATAGCATTGTTATAATTAATCGCATCAGTGTAGTCAAGATTGCCGGTGATACTTTTAACTACAGAACCGAGACCATCCACGAGCCCTCTTTTTACTCGATTTATCTCAAATGTCTGTAATTGTTCAAGAACTGTCTGAAGTTTATTCTTTAAATAATTAATATGGGGTTCAAATAAAGATATTGTCTTGTTATTAAGATCAGGGCTAATACTTTCTAATTGACTACTAATTGAACTAATTTTATCTTGCATATCTTGGAGGTTAACATCTTGCAAAAATGAATGATAGTGAGATATGATATAAGAGGAACCTAATTTGAATGGTAAAACACCGGGACCATCGTCAAGGTTCTCAAGTTTTATTTCCTGCATTAGGGCCGGTTGCAGGAGAAGATGAAGTACCAGGAGGGTCCTGTAACAATTGTGCGCTTTTAGGTACTCTCTTTAATCTTGACTTGGCAATTGGGCCGCGTTTTTTCTTAGTGTAAATATGAATAGGGAGGTCTGCCATAACTATATCGTGCGTGAAACGTGTGGCCAATTTCTGACGAGAAGCGAGAGGGTTTTTTACGTAAATTTGTTGTTCAGGGGAATATTCAATTTCAGCCTCTCGAGTCTTATTTCGATTGTCAGTCAGATCTTTACGTAGGGATGAACAAGATTCATGGATTAGGTTGTAAGCTGTACTCATCTTAGTCTTATGATCAGTAACGTATTGCTGTAGCAAGTGTGTGGAAAGGTCTATGTCAAAAGGGTCACGTGGGTCAAAATGTCCAGTCACTACTTCTAACGGTTTGCATTTCGTAAAACTATGAATGGTATTATTATATGCTAAAAGGGCATAGGGCATAAGTAAGATAGCCGATTCATTTTTCTGTTCAACTCTTAAGATGCGGAGGTGTTCTAATATTGTTGAGTGAAAACGCTCAACAATACCATTTTCATTAGGAGTATGTGCTGCTATTCTATGATGTTGAATCTTATGTAACCTTATAAATTCTGCAATAAGTTGATTCGTGAATTCCGGACCGTTATCAGTAACAATAGTGATAGGAATTCCGTGGTGTGTGCAAAATTTAAGGAACGCTTGAACTACGCTTACTGCTGTCCCATCTCGTAAGTAATAGGCTTGAGCATATTTGGAAAAAGAATCTACTATGGTTAAAAATTTCTCGCCTTGTATAGTTAGCAAATCCAAGTGTACTAATTCAAAGGGTTTACTAGCGGGTGGAACCAATCGAAACTGTTGTTTAATAGGATTACGGTCGTATTTAGCTTGACCGCAGACCGTACATTCATTTATGAATTTGGTTATGTGCTCTCGCATTTTCGGCCAAAAGTACTTATGAGATAGGGCTAAGTAGCACTCGTTAATACCGCGATGGTTCGTTTTACCATCGTGATATTTATTAATTATTTCCTGATGTCTTAAGTATTCCCGGACGTTCTCTAACTCTTTTTTAGCTAACATAAGATTCATTGCAGAATTTTTGAATGTTTTCTGAATGATAGGGATTATAGAGTACATAGCTAATGGTGGGTTAATAAGTATGCCTGTTTTAATTTTTGGATGAACATATTCTTTTACCGCGCTTATAACATCCTCCTCCAGATTAGATTCAGATAACTGTAAAGACGTTCGCGTATGTGTCTCAAATGGTTTTGTTACAACTGGTCTTCCCTTAATATCACCAACTACATTGAAAACTATTTGCTTAGTGAATTTATTTAACGGATCATCTGTGATCGGGACTTCCAAGATGGGATTTTCGCTATCTGTATGTACGGTAAGTGTTCTAGAATCATCTGCAGCTTCCGGAGCTGTTACGGTTCTAGAATCATTCAATGATGGGGCTTTTTCAGATGGATTTACTACAATGGAGCTTAACTCTTCATTATTAACTTCAATTCGAGATAAAGCATCTGCGTTAGTGTTGCATTTGCCTTGTTTGTAAACTACTGTATAGTCATATTCGCTCAGTTTCAAACGCCATCTTGTAAGTCTCGAGTTAGGCTCTTTAAGATTCATAATCCACTGAAGTGGCTTATGATCTGTGATGATTTTGAATTTGCGGCCGAAAAGATATGGTCTAAAATACTTTGTTGCCCAAACTATAGCTAAGAGCTCTTTCTCTATAGTGCTGTAATTAAGTTCACTAGAGTTAAGAGTCCTAGAGGCATACGCAATAGGTTTATCTGATCCGATAGTACCCTGTGATAGAACGGCACCTATAGCAACATTAGAAGCGTCAGTTGTAAGAACAAATTCCCTAGAAAAATCTGGGTACTGTAAGATTGGATCATTAGTCAAAAGAGTCTTACAATGCTCAAAACAATTTAAATAATTCTGATCAAATACTATTTTAGAACCTTTTTTCAGGCACTGTGTAAGCGGTTTTGTAAGACGTGCGAAGTCTGGGATAAACTTTCTGTAATACCCTAGTAATCCGAGAAAACGTTTGATCTCTGTCGGTGTCTTAGGTAACGGGTAATTATTAATAGCATTAATTTTATTAGGGTTTGGTTTAACACCTTCCCTGCATATAACATGACCTAAAAATTCAGTTTCTAACTTCAAAAATTCAGATTTATCCATCTGTATTTTGAAGTTAGATTCACGCAATTTTTTGAATACCTTTTCCAAATTCCCTATGTGCTCCTGAAGGGAGGTACTGTACACAATTATGTCATCAAGATATACGAGACAAACTTCATTCTGCAGATCTTTAAGCACATGGTCCATCACTCTTTGAAAAGTTGATGGTGAATTTTTCAGACCCATGGGCATTCTTAAAAATTCATAATGCCCATTCTCTACGTTAAAAGCGGTCTTGTGAACATCGACAGGGTCCATTTCGACTTGGTAAAAACCGCTTGCTAAGTCAAGGGTTGTAAAATACTGACATTTGCCAAGTTTGTCTAGTACATCTGTAATATTGGGGATGGGATATTTATCATCAATCGTTTTCTCGTTAACTTTACGGAAGTCCACAACAAGACGCCATTTAGTTTTACCGGAGGCATCGGCCTTTTTTGGTACAACCCAAATTGGCGAGCTCCACGCAGAATCTGAAGGTCTTATAATATTTTGATCAAGCATCTTATTAATTTGATCTTTGACCTCTTGTCTGTGGACGTAAGGATATCTATAGCTTTTAGTATGTACTGGAATCTCGTCCGTTGTCTTAATCTTGTGTTTGATCTTGTTGGTGAACGTTAAGGGTTCTCCCTCAAGATAAAACACATCAGCATAACGAGCACACAACGCTTGTAAATTTGCTAGTTCTTCCGGATTTAAATGATCAGTACGGAGACGTGATAAAACTTCATTCGAGCGATCCGTAGAGATTTCAGTACGATCACAGTCAACATTAAAAATTTCAGCTGATACAGGACGATCCATAGAAAATATAACGTCATTAGATGAGTTATTAGAAATTTCAACCCAGCCGCGGCTATCTTTAACTTTAGTGAAACAGTCCGAAATTAAGCAATTGCATATAGTTTGACTTGTAACGAACACATCTCCATCGCTGGTATTTATCGGTAATCTAACTAATTTGGAAGATTGAGCGGGAATCATTTCTTCGTACAAGTTAACGTTACGAGAATCGTAAATCTCGATTGGGATTTCAGCGCTACGGGTGCATAACACTTTATTTTTTAAATTAATATTCGAATCCCAAATGTCAAGCAAATCAAAACCTAAAAGGCCATCGAAGTAATTATGAAAATCATAGACGAATAAATTAATATCACCTTCCTCTCTAAACTCTGAAAAACATGGTAAAGTTATTGAATAATCATTCTTAGTGGTACCATGCACGTTTGTAACTTCAAAAGGTTCGTAATTTAAGGCCTTACCCTACCTCAAAACTGCTCCACCCCTCACGTTTGGTCCTTCATATCAATGAAAGTATTGAATCAATAATTTTGAAAAAAATATATAGTAAAGTTGAGGATATATACTGAGTCCTATATGATGTCAAAACATGAATCCTAAACATTTTCTCGATAGAAAAAAATCACAAACTTCCCTCTGAATTTTACAAAAAAACCGCATTAGTCAATTAATACTTTACCTATACTAATGAAACTTTCTGTATAAACTGTAGTTAGTACAATACGTGTACTATATGATTTGAAATTAAAATTATGTTTTTTTTTAAATTGTTAGAAATTAAAATCCCAAATATTGCGAGTGGCACGAAGCGCCGCCGCACAGATTCAGTCGCGCTCCGGCGCTCGAACGGGGAACCCGCGTCGCTTGCTCTCACGACCCACTTAGATACGTAACTAATAAATTATAAGTGAAGTGTATTTTGTTTACAATGGGAAATGATCGGAACAAGAAAAAAAAAAGACGGAAATATTGAAGTAAGTACCTACCTAAAATGAATCATAAAATGTGTTTTACCTAGGAAGGCATTTTAGTTTGTATCTACCAATAAATTCTGAGTCTGATTATTGTAATGGGTAAGAAAAGTAGGTAATTTCCATTATAAGCTCCTCTGACCTCCCATTGTACGGAAATCCTATACAATGCGAGATCAGCTTATACTGGAAATTTATAGTTTGATGAAAATATACCTACCGGACGTGGACCCGTGCCCGTTTGTATCAACCACCTAGCTAAGAAGGTAAGATACTACAATGTTTTCACAACAGCGTAAGCAAAGCATGCACATGTAGGTTCCTACCTACTAGGTAGGTATATACTATGTAGTAAATTGAATTTCTACAATAAACATTTCATTGGTAAATATTAGGGTAGTCGTCCAAGTAATTGGCCACGGTCACATACTATTTTATTAGTATTAAAAAAGAGAAGTAAAGCCTTTTTTGTTACATAATGCAAATACCAACGTACGTACCTAATCATAATTGCACCTACCTTATAACAGAGTAAATAAATTTTGCACGGGTTATTAGGTAGGTACCCACCTACTAGGTAAGTATATATTATGTAGTAAATTGAATTACTACAATAAATATCTTATTGGTTATTCTATATATTAGGTTTGAATATTAGGGTATTCGTCTAAGTAATTGGCCACGGTATCATATTAGTAGTATGAAAGAAGAAACGTAAAACCTATTTTGTTACAGATTGCAGATACCAACGGAACACATGAATGCCAGTAGTTCCAAACATGCAAATTAACCTGATTTGACGACTTTACAAACCGTAGAATTGTGAGTTTATCTGGTAATCCGCTTCTCGTTTTATAGGTACATACATACCTACCTACCAATCTCTAAATAATAGGGGTTAAAGTATGAATTTGCCGTTTAATTGTAATAGGTACTTCGAATTGACATAGAACCTTCATGATTTGAGATTTTTGAGTGAAACTTTCACATGGTACCTATGAAGTTCTTCTTTAAAAAAATGTGCAACATTCGATTATCTACCTTCAGTTGTTTTTTTTATTCAGCTTAGACAAGAAAGATTTTTTTAAATGTGCAAAATTCGATTATCGACTTTCTGATACTTCGATATATAAAATTCGAATGATTTTTGAATACGAGTTCCGACGCGGAACTAACGCGGCAGAAACAGCTCGCAATATCAATGTTGCGTTTGGAGAGGGGACTGCTTATGAACTCACCGTGCGATTTTGGTTTAAACGTATTCATGATGGAAACTTTGATTTGAAGAACGAACCACGTGGAAGACCGCCCACACAGGTGAATAACAATGAATTTAAAGAGATCGTCGAAGCCGATCCGAGCCAAACTACCTAGGAATTAGCGGCATGGTTTAACGATACCTTACCAACAATATTGACTCATTTGCGTCAAATCAATAAAATATGAAAAATGTTTACCTCATGATTTGGCTGATCTGCATAAAGAAACGCGTGTTGAAAATTGTGTTGCCTTGTTGAATCGATACAGAAATTAAGGAATATTGGATCGAATTGTGACATGTGATGAAAAGTGGATTCTTTACGATAACCGTAAGCGAAAAATGCAATGGATGACCCCAGGTCAAACGCCGCAACAGTATCCTAGAGTAAAGCTTACCAATAAAAAGGTAATGGTAACTGTCTGGTGGTCTCAGTATGGTGTTATTCACTATAGCTTTCTCCGATCTGGTAAAACAATTACGGCAGATGTCTACTGTGCCGAACTCCGAACAATGATAGCAAAACTAGCAGTGAAACAGCCCCGACTCATGAATCGATCTTCACCATTATTGCTCCATGATAACGCGAGACCTCATATAGCACAAGAAACCGTTTTAACTCTACAGGCACTGCAATTAGAAACCATTTGTCACCCTCCATATTCGTCAGACCTTGCTCCAACGGACTACCATTTTTTTCGTGATTTGGACAATTTTCTACGTGATAAAAAGTTTTCTTCTCAGGAGGCAGTACAAAATGCTTTCACACAGTTTGTCGAATCTAGATCACCAGAGTTCTATCGCAAAGGCATAAATTACCTTCGTATTAGACGGCCGCAATGTATAAATAATAATGGTAATTATTTTGATTAAATAAATAAGTTAAATTAAAAAAAAAAAAAAACAATTTTTCAGTACAAATCGGCAATTTCTTACTTTAACCCCTAATATTAGAGTGGTTGTCCCAGTAATTGGCCACGGTCACATATTATTTTAGTAGTATGAACACAATTGAAGTAAAGCCTATTTTGTTACAGAATGCAAAAACCAACGGAACACAAACAAAAACGGCATTGCTTGCATTGCTTGCATTGACGTCATCGCTAATGGTATCTGGAGTAAATGCTCCTATAACACAAATATATTGCAGAATTATGTGAATATATTGCGTACTAATATATTATGATTATGTAATAATATTACGTACATGCGTGTCGAATAGATAATGTCCTTTTATTGAAGTCGATTAAAAATAATGTCTTCTTTAGGTAAAAAAATAATATGCGTTGGTACTTGTCTACAATATTAATTGTATTAGAATTGAAATTAAATTAAAATTTTATTTACATACCTACTAGATATACAATAACTGTAAATATACCCTATCATATGGCGCTTTAGTACTTTTCAACAGTCATTTAATTTTATTAATTTTGAAAAATGGAAATAAGAACAAACTTGCTGTACCTTTAACTCGGCTCAGCAAAGTCCTAAACTCTTTCAAGGAGCAATGCATACGTTTCTATAATATAGAACCCATAAAATAACCAAAAACTACCTATACATACATTTAAAAAGATAGTAAACCAAAAGTTATGCAAGAAAGGGTACTTACTATAAAGTTTCTGAATTTGTAGATGACGAGAATGCATTAGAATGAATTGTTCGCTTCGCAGGCTATTGTTATATAATAATATATCGTTTGTAAATTATAATACTTCTAAGTACACATTTAAAATAAAAAGCTTGCGGAGTTTCTTGCCGGAGTCTTTCTCAGTTCAAGTTGTATTTGGAACCGGTGTAGAGTAAGTTTACGTTCATAAGTGCCTCATTAGGGCCTAAATTGAATAAATACTTTTTGATTTTGATTTTTGATTTATTTACATACCTAGTTACTAGATGTCAAATAATGGTGTATTTACCCTATCGTGCGGCGCTTTAGTAATTTTCTACAATCGTTTTATTTATTTCCATACCTGGGTCATATAACTTCGTGTTTACCCTATCGCACGGTCGACCGACTCGTGAGTCGTCGTGACCCCTGCCGCGTGATGAACTCGTGCGAGTGAGATAGTTGCGACTGCGCGATGCGGGTGCTGCACGGCCGGGCCGTGAAGCGGGGGCAAAACTTGGATTTGAGCTGGGGTAGTGTAAACTCTTAAAGGAATGTTACTGAAATATTTTTGTACAGCTTGAGGGCTAATAAAGGACTGATTGGCACCGGTATCTATAAGAAGTTTTAGAGGTGGATCACTTATTTGAATATATCCGAGTTGCCTTTGTATATGAAAATTAACTTCTATTTTGGTTTGTCGGACTGGGAAACCTTCTGAAAATTTTCATCTTGAGACGAACTAGGATTTTGGTCTAATTCTTCAACTACTGGGGCTTCAGGATAGGAGTACTGCTCAAAGTTATCGTAACTATCGGGGTATGATTCGCAATTATAATAATCTTGATAACAATCAGTGTAACTATAGTCGTAGTCATAACGTGGGTCATAGTCATAGTCAGAGTTAAATTCATTTACGTTAAGTTCCCTACTTTTAAAATAGTTAGTAGGTTGGGGATTGCCAAACTTTCTCCAATCATGTCCGGATGGAGGTAAAATCTTTGGAACAAAATGGCTGACGCCACTCATTGGACGAGGTCCATTAAAAGATGAATTCGGTTGGGGTCTATTTGACAATTTGAACACATTGCTATGGGCGTTATAATTTGGTGGAGGGGCACGGAACATTTGCTGTGTGCGGGTCGGTCCGCGAGATTGCATCATCTGAGGCATATTGGATTTCCAACCCTGAGTAGGTTGAGAAGGCATGGGCTGCTGTCGTGAGGGACCAGGCATATTGAATGGTTGCTGTCTCGAGGGACCAGGCATGTGAAGTGTAGGGAGTCTTTGCACGAAGTTATTTAACGGCAAATTAAAGTTAGAGTTATAAGATTGTGACTGTTGCCATTCTTTCCTACCAGAACCACCGGGTTCACTACGTTGCTGCATGTAGAGCGTGTTCAGTTCCTCCTGAACAAACTGAAGGGCCTTTTCCATACTTTCTGGACGCATGCAACGGATTCTAGAACCTAATGGATCTTTTAAACCACGCAGATAGGCTTGTAATGTTAACTTTTGTTAGAGAGCGCGCTTGGCGGTAACAGTAGTCGCTACGGTCTCGTGCAATGAAATATAAGTCATTATGGTACTAAATAAATTTTGGCACCGTTCGTAAAACTCTTGCGGGGTACTAGAGCCCTGGGTTTGCAATGACAGATCGTTGTATAAGGCGGTCTCGTCGCAATGGTCTGCGAAATTATTAATAAGCGCATTTCGTATACCGTTCCAATCATCGGCTATTCCATTTGAATTGATTAACCTAGCGGCTTGCCCCGTCACTTTATTTAAAATTCCGTTTAGAAGGGCTACATTAGTCAGTTCATAACCTGGGGCTGCGTTAAAATATTTTAAAACTAACTGGTCACAAAGATTTATGAACCGTGTGAGTACATGGGAATTCCCATCAAATTCGGGCAATAATCTAAGCGATTTAAAAATGATGTCAACGTTTTCTTGTGCCATGTTACCGTCTAAATTTCTAGATTGGTCCAAAGCACTATTCCTACTAGATGATCTACTACCTAAACTAACGTTTCGCGATTCTCTCGGATGGAAAATGTTGAAAGTTTATGAATAACTAATACACGGAAAATAAAATAACGTATAAAATATAATACGTAAAATATAGGGAACAAAGAAATCGATAGGGAACTAGGAAAATAAGAGCTTGAAAGATTCAAGGTACTTACAGCATAATTGATTGATATCTGCGGAATCAACGTCTGGATTCTCCTCAGCTGGAACCACTGTAGATTCGTGATAGTCAAGGCTTGATTTGAAGACTAATTTGACTATCCTATCGACTGCGCCAATTAAGCGTGGTCACAGCGAAGGATGCAAAAAAAATCAATTTATTTAATTATACTAGCAGCGAAACGGGAAGTTGATTGGGGTTGGTGGTGATTGAGAAAACTGCGTATTTACGTACCCACAAAAGCATTTTATATATATTATTAGATTTAATACAATGAAAGTATTACATTGAAATTAGAATTAAACTATATTAAATTAAAACAAGATAATTGTCCGATGGTAGGTACAAGAATGAATCCATCCGGTGGTGTCGAAATAATGTCGATTACGTATTTGCGTCATCGGCGGCACGTTGCGCAGAGTCAGCACCTCGTATCCATTGCAGTTGTTGATGCAGTATCGAGGGCAATGCAAGCTAGACATTATGCTGCGACTATGCTTGCGTAACAAATGAATCTAAGCTTGTTTTGAAAAGAGTAATTGCTGAGTTTATTGCCGGCTCTTCTCAGCAAATGCAACCTTCCGAACCGGTATTAGAGTATTAGAGTCAGACTTTTCATAAGTGCCTGCGAAGGTCTATTTGAATAAATGATTTTGAATTTGAATTTGAATTTAATTATATGGCAAAATTCAAATAAATTTAAAGTAATTTTTCACTGACGTCGCAACATCTCAAATGCTGTGTCATCACGGCGCGATCGCTGCAACCGCTTATTACCCGGCGACTAAACATAAAGCAGTGTCCACACTCCGCATCGCGGTCACTATGTGCATGCGTTGTAAGGGGGTACTGAACAAACAGCGCGCTATCAACATTGCATCAGCATACTGACACTTCTGTGTAGCAGGCACGCCGCACGCCGCGCCGGCTGCGGGTCGCATTCACTAGCGTAATTAAATGACCGTTTGAATTCCGCCCAAAAACATGTCATCAAACTATATTTCAATTGACGGGCCAGTTGGCGCAGTTGGTTAAGGTTCACCTTACGCGCCGCAGGTCGTGGGTTCGATTCCCACACATAACATACATTTGTGTGTATGAACATGTCTGTAGGTCTCGAGTCTTGGTGTAATTATGTATAGTATGTATTTACAAACAAAAAGTAGTATATGTATTATATCAGTTATCTGGTTTCCGTAGTAAAAGCTCTGCTTAGTTTGGAACCAGATTACCGTGTGTGAGAAAAAGAAAATATATATATTACTAGTTAGCATTGAATTCGGAATCACCAACAAAATAAGAGTAGAGTTTCAAGCGCATTTCAATTTGGTTTTATAGGAAAAGTAGAAACATTTTCTTGAAGCATAAACAGTCTCTATAAACGCTAATTTTCAGTTCACTATATTTCGTTTGACGACGTTGGTACTTTGGAGAAAATGAACTCTAAAGCCTCGAGTAGCGGGGCGAGGCGGCGATGAGGCAATCTTGCGATGTTCGTAAAAACCTTGCTTGTTATTTTTGTTTCCCAAATGGCTGTTTAATTTGCCGCCAGCGTTTAAATCCAGACTCATTAGTGAGTTTTATTATTCTTTCAAGGAGTAGTTCTGTAACCCCTCCCCCCTTTGCACTCCCGCCCCCTCCAGCCTTTCTCAATATAACCTCCATCTAATTAGAAATAAACAATGCTCTTTACATTAAAATATCGTTTACATAAATATAAAGGAATGACGATTGTGTACAAAAATAACACAACAGATGGCCTAAGGGGACGTAATACTTAAGAAATGTCTCCAAGCAATTCTTCTACAATGTCTCCAAGCTATATGTATATGTCACCCTATTTTTCAGATTTGACAGATTTTCAGATTGTGAACCCTGTCGGCAAGTGCAGGTTCGTTTGCAATATGACGGTTTGACATGGATAGATTATAAACTATCGGAAATGAATACGTAATATTGTAAGCAGTATGGTACAGTTCACAATATATCGGGGAGTTTACAATCTCGCTAGGTAGATTATAAACTAACGGTTTTCACAATAATACGGTGACATATACAGGGTGTTGTTTTGGTCGGCGACAAGCGACCCAGGAGCGGTAGTACAAAATATATATTCCCCAAAAATGGACTTAATTCCATTAAATACCGTAAATATGTTGAGAAATACCTTCTTCAATTTGAAATAAAATTACTGCAAAGTATGGTTACTAGGGACGTGCACAGACTAGAGCTAGGCGCAAGCCGCCATCGCCCCACCCCTTTACTCCCTCGTACTCCCATTGAGTATTATGTCTACACCTTAGCTTATTACATGATTTTCAAAATTTTAATATTTTTATTTTTATTATTAAAAAAAATAAAGTATTTTTTTTATATTTTTTTTAGCATCAGTATCATTTGTTTTATCGACCCTGAATCGCTCGTCGCTGACCAAAACAACGACCTGTATAAGTCCCTATAGTGGATACATATTTGCGCCTTTTGGGATCGAAACATTAGGGCCGTGGGGAACGAGTTGCAAAAAAATATATAAAGAACTTGCAGCACGCCTAGTTGTGGCGACACGTTCCCAGGATGCTGGCTTATACTTCGGTCAGCAGCTTAGCATTGCCATCCAACGTGGCAATGCTGCCAGTATTCTGGGAACGTTACCCACTGGCACGGATTTAGAATAGTTTTTATTTTTAAAGATTAGGTTTAGTTTAGAGTAGTGTTTATTATTTAAGTTTTGTTTTATTTTGATTTTATTAATCTCTACCTGACTCATTTTATTTGTCATAATTCTAATATTTATTTTCTTAAATTAAAGAAAAAGTCCCTATAACGTGCTAATTTGTTTATGAAGATTGTTTATGCTGGCCGATGTTGTTTAGAGAATTGTAGTTACTACAAAAACATGGTAAAAAGTACAACAAATTACCGAGAGTCCTTGACTATACAATTACTGTCAACAAAGAAACTTACAATGTAATCCTGTGAGCAATGGCTCTTATATTGCTTGAAGCGTTACTTGATTACATTTGTTTAAATTCCTTTTATCTACCTAATTAATGCAGAAAATGGAAATTAATAAATACCTGATTCACCGTACACTTTATTAACAACATGATACCAACGATATTTCTGTCAAGAATTTTTTTTTGTGGCCGCCCTCCACTGCACCGTCTCACCGCCAGCATGCATTGCGAAGCGCCTCGCACAGGACGCCGCACAAAGGCGAGCTAACACGTGCCAAGAAAGGAACTCCAGCCTCAATGGAGCGTCCGCTTCAGGCGATTAAGGCCTCGTGTGTATGAGCCTTTATTTTCGCGCAGATGAATCGTGATATCCCTCTTTTTGTTTGGTATTCCTTTTTTGTGTGATGTATCTTCATCTCGGGATGATATTAAGTTTATATGAGTTGACCATAACTAATAAAAACACGTTGGTGATACGAATTTCAAATGGCCAAACTAATTTATATGAAATCGGAGTATAAAAGTTTTCGGCATCTGTCCGGTAATAGGATCACTCCAAATTATTTGAAACTCTCTCAAAAATGAGATGTTTTTGTCTACTACTGAATTCTAATTTTATAAACATAAAAGAAAATACGAACATTCAATTTTAGAATGAAGAATTTCTATGAAGAATAGAGTGATTTATTTAAAGAAAATAGAGAAACGTATCTGTATTGTATAAGCGTTAAACTAAGATCTTTTTGCTTAATAAATATTGTTATCCAAGTGTCAGTTGTGTCGCGGAGATGTTTGCGCCCTCTTTGTACGAGCGCTCCGGCCGGGCCCTCTCCGCTCTGTTATCTGCGTCATGTCAGATAAGCCCCCTGCGCTCCTCCATTTGAATATGTTAGAAATACTCAAATAAATTCTAACATTCATCTTGATACTATCATCCGCTCGCATCTCATGTTACGTTTGTCTGAACAAACTTGAATATTATAAAATATGAATTCAGCCTAGATATATAATGTACCTATTACGAGCAGCGGTATAATTTGCTTTCAGTAAAGAGATGTTCAGTAAGTTTACTTATAAACACGGAGAGATTTTAAGGTGATGATAGCTCAGTGGCGTGATGAAGGTCCCTTGTTCGAATCCTACAATAACCTTGAGCTTTCGGTGGTAAGGAAAAAAACGTGAGGAAACCATAGCAAGATGGTACTTTGCAGTACCCACCTGGCTCAAGATAGTCGCCAAGCACCTATCGGTGTGTTCCGACAGCTGCACTTGAGAGTCTTCGATGATGTGTGCACCTTCGGCCACATCATCACTTACCATGGTGAGATTGCGGTCAAACACAGGCCTATACACAATAATAAAAATTAATTCATTAAATCTATACATATAATAAAACTGTAGAACCGGCGTGTCTGTACATTGAATATATTTACCAAAAACTGATCGGGGGAGCTTTGAGATGAGGAACTGAATACAAAAAACAAAAAAAAAAATTTTTTGTCTGTCTGTCTGTTTGAACACGCTAATCTCAGAATCCACTGAATGGATTTGCATGTAACTTCCACGAGCTGATTCGACTTTTTTTGGCGCTTCAACTAGGCTTTGTTTCATTAAAAACGGCTGACGGGAAGAAAAGATATCCCAATTTAATAATTTTGCAGGCCGTCTCACGGCTACACACAGATGTAAGTACTAAAATATTGATGATAGATGGCGTTGTCTTTTTCCTGAATCGCACTATGGTTTCGTTCTCACGATTTTATGACAAGTTCAATGATTTCTGAATAAGATTTTCTCCGTGTAAGGGAGGTCGGCACCAACAACTTCTATCAAAAAAAACTTTTAAGATGATTTCGGATGAGAAATATAAATTCATCAGAGACTCCCTCCCAGTCCACTGAAAAAAAGCCAGTTTAGTTACATAGCAAAAGCTAAAAAATATCACAGCCGTATTGATAGATTTTTTAAAAAGGCCCACCTAGGTCACGAACCAGCGAAATTAAAAAAAAATCTTATTGAAAATACTTTTCCTCCATGCAGCATGCTGAGGGACGACTTCCCACTGTTCCCGTTACAAAAGGTGCCATAATAAACCGACTAAAAAAAAGAGGAGGTTCTTTGATCGACGCGTATGTTTCTTTTTTCCATGCATGTATGTAGGCGTCTCTTTTCACCGCCAAAAGGAGTCCTTTCCACCAGGCTCCTGCTTTCCAAAATATATCTTTGCCTATGTGCGATTGGCTTGATCTCCTCGGCATGGATTTAACAGCCAAAATAAACTCGGACTATTCTATTGAGTCGAAGGCATAAACAGCTGTTAGATAGCTGGGAACCTTTCAAAGATTAAGCGGTACTTCATGCCTGAACAGTTGCTACAACTTTATAAAGCTAAACTAGCTAACTTTATATTCTTTATAAAGTGCGGTCATACATGGAGTACTGCTGCCATCTCTGGGATGGATCCGCTGAGCACCAACTAGACGCCCTTGACTCAATAGACCGTCGAGCAAGGATACTCATTGGAGATTAGTCTTTATCGAAGAACGGTGGAAGAGCTGATCTACTATCAGTTGGTAGTGGATCAGCTATTGAATCGCTACCAGCTGCCTGTAGCAAGCCTAAAGCGTTGCCGGCGCTGTATGGTGATGCTAATATACTGGCAAGGTATTCGCCAGCCCTCTGGCCACGCGAAGCATTAGGTAATCAGATGCTTCGAAAAATCGCGTTAAATACGATGATCTTCGGACCTCCTGAGCAAAATATGTAGCCTCCATCAATTCAGGTGATTGATTACATTTGGGCTGCTTTAGATTTTAAGCACAGTCACCTTCACTGCGGCTTTTTTGACAGTCTCTTAACGGTGCGAGAGTATCGACACAAGTTACATCCCATATTAATAAGGGCTGTCCTTTCCTCTAGGACATTAATGTTATTCCATCATGCTTATTACCGTCGGCGTCGTCCCGCATCAAGCCACTCGATTCACGAATAGCTGACATGTGGGCACTGGCAAGAGCCCTATGAATGATGTCATTAAGATCGGTCGGAGTGGCGTGCCTGCGCTTCTTACGCACAATAGCATGTGGTAGCCAAGCTGATCAACAAAAGTACCATACTGGCATCGATGCGGCACATAAGTAAATAGGTGTACCTGAAGCAGATAAGATACTATTTTTCTTTAAGTGGCAAATATGCATACTGCCAGTCTGATAGTAGCCACCACCCTGGGTATCAATCGCGCGTTGCCGACCCTCACTTCACTTTTTTTTATGCGATGAAGTCGGTATACAAGCACACGGTCCGCCTGATGGTAAGCGGTTACCGTAGCCATATGGACGCTTGCATCACGCGTTACCAACCTTTCCTCCTCCCCAACGAGCTTTGGTAACCTCACTGACGCGCACGAACACAACATTAAGTTATTTGGCTGCAGTATTCTGTAAGGTGGAGGTACTTTCCCATGCAATACCTACCTCTCTTACTTCCATTCACTCGCTCTTCATTTGCTGTAGCTCCGTAATTCCAGAACACTTTCTTCGACATCATAAAAAGCTAAGGGATCCTTGGCGTTGATATCTCTAACGACGTTCTGTTCCGTAGTCATCTAAAAGACAAAGTCAAACTGGCATCCAAAAAACACGGAGTGCTTAATAGAGCGAAGCATTACTTCTCATCGGGTCAAAGACTGCAACATTATAAGTCGCAAGTCCGACCCCATATAGAGTGCTGCTTTCATCTGTGGGCTTGATACCAGCTTGGGCCTCTAGACTCAACTGAGTCGCTGAACTCAGCGACGTGCCATTAGAATTCTCGACGATCCCGAGCTCACAAGTGGTTTAGAGCCCCTTAGCTTGAGGAGAAACTTTGTTTCCTTATGGAGCTCTGGCAACACTTCTCACCTCAGGAATACAACAACACAATGTAATCTTATTTGGCTGCAATCTTCTGTAAGGTACAGGTACTCCGTCACTTGGACTGCTCCAAATTTTGAACGAGAGAACCCGATATGCCCTACCTCTCTTGAAAAAGAAAGCTTGCAGCGAAATAGGTACCCGATTCTCTTACAAGGAAAATTTTGGGGAGCCCTATAGCCTAGCCTATATAAATCCACTTTTCCGGGATAAAAAAGTACCCTTTAATACTCGGGGAAAATGTAACACCTATTAGTGAACGAATGTCATAACACGGGGGTACTTTGTACTCATCTGGCTGGCTACCACCCTCAAGTTAAAACTCTGTCGCCAAGCACCTGTCGGTGTGTTCCGACAGCTGCATTTGAGAGCCAGTTCCTTCTAGGCTTTGTCCTTCTAGGCTAGACTAGGCTTTGGCTTTGACCTTCGGCCACATCATCACTTACCATGGTGAGATTGTGGTCAAACACAGCACACACTCACTACACAGCACACAGCCTACACTTAGTAAAAAAAAGTGATGTCTTGCCGCGTCCTCATCCCCTAAATACCCTCATACGGTCGGTACCGTCCACCGAAGTCCACAAGAATATACGAGTATTTTGACAACAACAACAACAATCTTCACGAACAATATATCGTTGATAACACGAATGTAAAGATCTTATAGTCTACGCGAGCGAAGCCGCGGGCAAAAAGCTAGTCTACTATAAATATAATAGTATTTGCTCTTCATTCAACTTGATAATTATTTAATAAGCCATTGACTTTATTTAAAAAAAACTAGAAATAACAAATTCACGTCCATGCCAAGCCAACTAAAAATACTAGTTACTGTATTATTAATAGTTAGCCGGGAGCGAGCGCTATAAAGAAAATCGTTCGGAAACGAAATTGGCGTGCGGATTGAAATTCGAGTCGAGTAAGAAAATCTGCACCGCAAAATTGCAACCACTTCACATACTAGCGACGGAACACATTTCGATAATAAAACAAGACGACTATGCAGCAAGATATTACACACTTCCTTGAACCCGCTTTTATTTTAGTTTTTATTTACTCGCACTTTATGATACACTTTGAAACTTTAAGATGTAACAAAGTCTCTCATACATCTACGAAGAAACGACGTGTTTTCAAATAAAACGGGGCTGTTGCCATACTCATCATTTGAGTCGCAAGTACAACTGTGTATCCAACGTCTTGATGTTGCTTAGTAAGAACTATTAGGCTAAGGGTCAGCGACGTGACACTAATTCTTTCACTGTAATGTGTACCTGTCTGTGTTTCCCGACACCTATAACCTAGATGTATTCAAGGCCGGAGTGAATAGGCTTTTTCTGGGTAAGTGTGCTACATCCTACGTACGTAGCGCACCCATGAGACAAGCATGCTTAGTTTGGGGCCACAGGAAAACCACTTAATAAATAGAAAAATATACTAATTTAAGGCAAGAGATTTGTTATTGTGTTCTATGATTTTGAAAATAAATAATTTTGAATTTGAATCCTCGGCCTCGTCATAACTCCTCATGGGGTCAGTCGAAGGTCAAAAGTAAGCCCATTCAACATAAAAAAAATAGTATATAAACTTGTATATTGTATGGCTATCTTATAAAGTGCGCGCCGAGTCGTGTCGCGTCTCGGTGTGAACTGACCCTAAGGATAAGAAAACTAAAAAAGTATTTTATTGTCTATCTAATTATGGCATTATATCGAAGGACGGATCCAGATTTAATGAAGTTAAGTAAAGTAGTGCCAATTTTCAAGTCCGGGTGTAAAGATAATCCTTCTGATTATAGACCAGTATCCGTACTTCCAGCACTTAGTAAAAAAAAAAAACTATTGCTTAATCAAATGTTAGGCCACTTTAATAAACATAAGATACTACATAGTCATCAGTTTGGTTTCACGAAGGGGAGATCTACTTCAGATGCGGCTGCAAAATTATTGAAACACATATATGAAGCTTGGGAAAATTCACAAGATGCAATTGGCATTTTTTGTGATCTATCCAAGGCCTTTGACTGCGTTGACCACCGTACTCTGCTCCTTAAGCTAAAATATTATGGTATTCGTGAGGCGGCTCATGATCTTGTTCTATCTTATTTAAGTAATCGCCAACAAAAGGTAGGAATTTGTGATACAACATCGAAGGGATCTTTAGTTAAAATGGGGGTACCCCAGGGTTCAATACTAGGTCCATTTCTATTTCTAGTGTATATTAATGATTTACCATCTGTTGTAAACGGTCTCTCAGATATAGTCTTGTTCGCTGACGATACTTCATTTATTTTCAAAGTAGATAGAAAAGACAAAGAACTTATTAAAGTAAATGATACCATGTCAACAGTCTCAAAATGGTTTGCTGTAAATAATTTGTTATTAAATTCTAGGAAAACTAAATGTTTAAGATTCTCCCTTCCAAATGTAGTGCAAGTAGACAGTCAGGTATTAGTAGATGGCATCAGTTTGGAATTAGTTAGTAAAACAGTATTTTTGGGAATCACATTGGATAATAAATTGCAATGGGGTCCTCAGATAGAATCATTAGCTGGTAAATTAAGTTCTGCTGCATTTGCTGTTAGGAAAATCAAACAATTGACGAATGTCGAGACGGCTAAATTAGTTTATTTTGCATACTTCCATAGCTTTTTATCTTACGGCGTATTACTTTGGGGATCTGCAGCAGATATTGAGACTATTTTTATATTACAAAAAAGAGCAATTCGTGCAATTTATAGTATGGGTGCTCGTGAATCATTAAAGGAATTATTTAAGGAAATAAACGTTATGACCGTACCATCACTTTATATCTATGAAAATATAATGTACATACGTAAAAACAAAGAAATGTATAAAACAAAAATGGAGACTCATAATATCAATACAAGACAAAAAGAGAAATTAGTTGTTCCGTATTTTAGACTAGCTAAAGTTCGTAAGTCATTTCTTGGCAATAGTGTGCGCTGTTATAACAAAATACCACTTGCGGTGACCAAGATGACTGATTTTAAATTTAAATCACATATAAAAAAAGTTCTGAAAGAAAGAGCTTATTATAAAGTAGCCGATTATATTGAAGATAAAGATGTCTGGAAGTAGGTAGCTGCACTCTGCACAAGTGCACCTTGCTCATACTTATACAAAAGCCAGTAGGTCAATAATTGTGTGTTTTGTATTTTTAAGGTTATTATTTTTTATTTATTTTCTTGTTCTTTTTTCGTCTGTATCTATGCTTAGGTATATCTTTTTTATTTTTAATTATTTGGAAAAAAAAAGCCAAACATAGTCAGATTGTCCAAAAAATATATAAAAAATGTAACCTTGCTGAGTTTCTTGCCGGATTCTTCTCAGTTGAAGGCCGAGTTCCGAACCGGTGGTAACTTCAGTAAATTTGACCTTCATAAGTGCCCTTCTGGGGCCTAAATTGAATAAATGGCTTTGACTTTGACTTTGACGAATTGTAGGTAAGTCCACCAAATTTACCCAAGTCAATAAATCATTGATACATTTACAATAATAATGGAAATAGCTCAATTTAGTTGCGTAACACAAGTTTAGCGCAAATTGAATTCGTCATTCCATTGAAATGTGCGGTTTGTTTGATGCGCGGTGTGATTCAATTGTGAACTCAGTCAATACTGTTAACGTTTGTTGTTATCATTGTGGGTTTACATCTAAATAACATTGTTTTAATTCATATTCAAATATTGTTGTTCTGCACCGTTTGACCTCTGCAATATAAGGTGCACCGCATGCCACCCTTTTTAGTCTGTGAAAATAGAACCTAAACAATTCTAAGCAGTAACGCACACGACGCGCAATAAGTCCGGCGCACAGTCGTTCTTGCCACACAAACTTTCACAGTCTGTCGTTTGCGCTGCAGCCAATAATTGTATAGCCGTGCCCTATGCTGTAGCACGTATAGCATCGTCAGCGTTGTGTTGTAAGCGCTACGCCCGAGCAACCGCTACGAGGTAGCACAGTCGTAGCACCGTAGCTCGCCGTAGCGCTAGGCACTCCGAATGATTGGCGCTAGTTAGTAATCCTAATCCTAACTAATATTATAAATGCGAAAGTAACTCTGTCTGTCTGTCTGTTACGCTTTCCCGCTTAAACCGCTGAACCGATCACGATGAAATTTGGCATGCATATAGCCTATGGTATGGAGAAGGACATAGGCTACTTTTTATCCCGGGAACGCGGGTGAAACCGCGCGGGTCAGCTAGTAATTTATATATTCTACGCTATTGTTTTATGCTACTTTGCTTTACGGCGAAATCATAAAATACACTCAAAAATATTATGTACGTGTGAGATCAATATACATAATCACATTATCACTTGTAATAATTACATTTCTACGGATTCCACGACCTCAGTAAAATATTTACAATTGCCACAATAAAAGTTTTTAAAGTTTCCAGTGTTTTACAAGCTTTGCACCCGAGGTCACATCGAACGAGCAAAGCTATTCAAACCAGAATATGACACTTTCCGCGGAAAATAGCTTTGAATCTCTTCCAATTTATTTTTTGAGCTAAACAAAGGTTTTATACCATTAATATAATACATAACTTGTAGGAATACTGTAAAAAGAACTATAAGAACTAATAAGAAAGTAATAATAATAATAAACACTACTTACTAAATGTATGGAAGATCGTAACACGTAACTATAGATAAAGTAACAAATTATGAAATGATTGAGTTTGTTTCTTTACTCATTACAATAACGACTTGCGTACAAAATTTACGAACACGGCAGTGAGTCACTCACAGTTACAAAATTATGTTAACCGAGGGCCTTGTGGAACTTTGTCAAGGGAGGGCCCGATATAAAAGACGCCGGCTGAAGTTCTAACGAAGAATATAAAGTTTGATATCTCGCGAGCGACGAGTCAGGAAGTGTCGTTCATTAATTAGAGAATTGCTCTGAAATGTGCCGACTGTCGGCGACACGCCGCGACAAATGTACGACGCGACACACCCTGCTCTAACAACAACAGGGTCTCATTTAGCAAACAATAATTAACAAAGCTTGTTAGTGTACCATGTTTCGTGGTAAACTAGTTCTGAGAGACAATCTCTTCTCTATATTCCAGGTATTTTTCATGGTACTGATTCTACTAAACACTAGTTTCCCTAAAACTAAAACACGGGCTTCCCAAACATAGATTAACTGTGACGCCCTTTGGAAGTTACCATATTTTTGCGACGCCCTGGCCTTCTTGCCATACATTTACCAACTAATTGTAGTTCTAGCCTAATAACAATTTATCAGAAAAACTCCGAATAGCATCAACGTTTTTGAAAAAGAAAAAGCACTGGCCGCCCGCTCCCGCCGCATCACAACACAATGCGCATGGCGCTCATTTGACTCGGTCACATCGATGCAGACAGCCAACCTATTTAGATCGCCTCACGACGCCCCTGGGATAATACCGCGGAGCCCCAGGGGGTCGCGACGCACAGTTTGAGAAGCCCTGCCTTATGAGATACAGATTTTCTTTTTTATTGCAACTGGTTATACAAATTATACCAAAAGTAATTAAGCTACAGAGAAAACTTATCGTGATTGAGGATTTGTAAGATAACTTATGTTTACATCACAGATATAAATCTAAATAGATGACGCGAGTGTATGTACTTCGCGTGTCAAAAGATAGCAATGAACTTATTTTGAAACTGTTTTGCGCGGACAGGGAACTCGCATAAGGCAATGCAGGCAGCAGTCCACCAGAGATGTGTAGCGAGGGATGTATTTAGCTGATAAATAGGATTGCTTCATTTTCATGTTATAGCTCTAATGGCTAACTAAATTAACCTTGTGATACTATGGTAGGTATACAAAAATTGGAAGGACTTGCGTTATCTATTTAGATTTATATCTGTGGTTTACATTAAATGTAACTGTTCTGAATTCATGTGCAAATACAAGAGTTGTGTAAAGTTACATTACTCCAATATTGTTTAGCTGAAGCCCACCACATTTTTACCAACAACTATCGAACCATTCAATACAAACCAAGTTCAATATGAATATGAAATCAATCGAGACGTTATTTATTACTTCAAGTTATCGAAATTACGCCCTCGGGCAATCTATAAGTCCTTTATAAGTTAACAAGTGTTCGCCACATACATATTTTGGACTAGCTGTCGCGCGCGGTTTCATTCGCATTCCCGAGGGATTGTATATTTTCCTGTGATAAAAAGGATCATATATATTAATTCAGAACATATTCTATCTGTATGCCAAATTTCATCCAAATCCGTTCAGTAGTTCTTGCGTGAAAGAGTAACAAACATCCATCCATACTCACAAAATTTCGCATTTATAATATTACTAGCTGTCCCCCGCGGTTTCACCCGCGTTCCCGGGATAAAAAATAGCCTATGTCCTTTTCCATACCATCATGTCAAATTTCATGATGATCCATTGAGTAGTTGAGGCGCAAAGGCGTAACAAACAAACAAACTCACTTTCACATTTATAATATTAGTAAGGATATATTGACGGGCCAGTTGGCGCAGTTGGTTATGATTCACCTTACGCGCCGCAAGTCGTGGGTTCGATTCCCACACAGGACATGCATTTGTGTGCATGAACATGTCTGTATGTCCTGAGTCTGGGTGTAATTATGTATATTAAGTATGTATTTACAAACAAAAAGTAGTATAAATGTATTATATCAGTTATCTGGTTTCCATAGTACAAGCTCTGCTTAGTTTGGGATCAGATGACCGTGTGTGAGGAATATCCTAGGATATTTATTGATATATATTTTGGATATACGAGTATGTCTGTGGTATTCGCCGTCGCCCCGCACATTGCGGGCTCTAGACAGTATGTGTGACAGTAATATATGTAGTGATAGTGACGGCGCCGGCGCGTGCATAGCGCTGAGAGCGCGACATCGATCAGTTCACGTCGCCGAGATTGATGACAACTCCCTCTGGTGGCTGCTCTTACAAATACCTGCTATTGTTTCGTTACCCTGTTGTTGTAAAATGTAGCCTGTTATATTGTTTTCCTATATATATTCCTTAAAAGAAGATGGAGATTAAACTTTTTGTGGCATATAAATCCCGCGCACTCGCCCGCTACCGCGCTCAAGTCACCACGCGCAATTGAACACTCGCGCACTCCAATTGCTACCTACTCGTACCTGAAAAAAAAAAGAATTCCCGCCAGAGCCACAATGTTTATAAACAGTTTTTTTTTTAAATAAAAAATTAAACTAACTTAGATTTTCTATTAAATTATTTTATTTTATTTTTATTAAGACAAAATCCACAGCTCTTAGTCACAACAATTTTACATACTTAATTACATCACTTACAGCCAATTACGGATTTAAAATTTGTTTTTTGAACATAGTTTAAAGCAGTCACATTAATCATATTCTGTATGGTATTAAATAAAAACAAGAATATATAATGTGTGGTATGTAGAGGTTGGTGTAAGCTTGCGTATGGAAGAAATTGAATATTATAATACGTATAAATTCTGACCCAGATTGCCGGCGACTACTTTGTAAATATTATAATTTGGCTACAATTTGTATCGATTATTCTTGGTACAAGAAAAATCTACATTTACCTTTTAACACTTTTACCTTTTAACTTTTTTTTTTTAACATAAACATAAAAGTTTAATATATATGAAGATCATTAAAAGAATTACTAACTACTAAAAAAACCTAAAACTAAAAACCTTAAAAAGTATAATATAACTAAAATATATTAACACTAGCTTTTTGCCCGCGGCTTCGCTCGCGTAGACTATAAGATCTTTACATTCGTGTTATCAACGATATATTGTTCGTGAAGATTGTTGTTGTTGTTGTCAAAATACTCGTATATTCTTGTGGACGGTACCGACCGTATGAGGGTATTTAGGGGATGAGGACGCGGCAAGACATCACTTTTTTTACTAAGTGTAGGCTGTGTGCTGTGTAGTGAGTGTGTGCTGTGTTTGACCACAATCTCACCATGGTAAGTGATGATGTGGCCGAAGGTCAAAGCCAAAGCCTAGTCTAGCCTAGAAGGACAAAGCCTAGAAGGAACTGGCTCTCAAATGCAGCTGTCGGAACACACCGACAGGTGCTTGGCGACAGAGTTTTAACTTGAGGGTGGTAGCCAGCCAGATGAGTTCAAAGTACCCCGTGTTATGACATTCGTTCACTAATAGGTGTTACATTTTCCCCGAGTATTAAAGGCTACTTTTTTATCCCGGAAAAGTGGATTTATATAGGCTAGGCTATAGGGCTCCCCAAAATTTTCCTTGTAAGAGAATCGGGTACCTATTTCGCTGCAAGCTTTCTTTTTCAAGAGAGGTAGGGCATATCGGGTTCTCTCGTTCAAAATTTGGAGCAGTCCAAGTGACGGAGTACCTGTACCTTACAGAAGATTGCAGCCAAATAAGATTACATTGTGTAGTTGTATTCCTGAGGTGAGAAGTGTTGCCAGAGCTCCATAAGGAAACAAAGTTTCTCCTCAAGCTAAGGGGCTCTAAACCACTTGTGAGCTCGGGATCGTCGAGAATTCTAATGGCACGTCGCTGAGTTCAGCGACTCAGTTGAGTCTAGAGGCCCAAGCTGGTATCAAGCCCACAGATGAAAGCAGCACTCTATATGGGGTCGGACTTGCGACTTATAATGTTGCAGTCTTTGACCCGATGAGAAGTAATGCTTCGCTCTATTAAGCACTCCGTTTGGATGCCAGTTTGATTTTGTCTTTTAGATGACTACGGAACAGAACGTCGTTAGAGATATCAACGCCAAGGATGGATCCCTTAGCTTTTTATGATGTCGAAGAAAGTGTTTTGGAATTATGGAGCTACAGCAAATGAAGAGCGAGTGAATGGAAGTAAGAGAGGTAGGTATTGCATGGGAAAGTACCTCCACCTTACAGAATACTGCAGCTAAATAACTTAATGTTGTGTTCGTGCGCGTCAGTGAGGTTACCAAAGCTCGTTGGGGAGGAGGAAAGGTTGGTAACGCGTGATGCAAGCGTCCATATGGCTACGGTAACCGCTTACCATCAGGCGGACCGTGTGCTTGTATACCGACTTCATCGCATAAAAAAAAGTGAAGTGAGGGTCGGCAACGCGCGATTGATACCCAGGGTGGTGGCTACTATCAGACTGGCAGTATGCATATTTGCCACTTAAAGAAAAATTGTATCTTATCTGCTTCAGGTACACCCATATACTTATGTGCCGCATCGATGCCAGTATGGTACTTTTGTTGATCAGCTTGGCTACCACATGCTATTGTGCGTAAGAAGCGCAGGCACGCCACTCCGACCGATCTTAATGACATCATTCATAGGGCTCTTGCCAGTGCCCACATGTCAGCCATTCGTGAATCGAGTGGCTTGATGCGGGACGACGCCGTCGGTAATAAGCATGATGGAATAACATTAATGTCCTAGAGGAAAGGACAGCCCTTATTAATATGGGATGTAACTTGTGTCGATACTCTCGCACCGTTAAGAGACTGTCAAAAAAGCCGCAGTGAAGGTGACTGTGCTTAAAATCTAAAGCAGCGCAAATGTAATCAATCACCTGAATTGATGGAGGCTACATATTTTGCATCGTATTTAACGCGATTTTTCGAAGCATCTGATTACCTAATGCTTCGCGTGGCCAGAGGGCTGGCGAATACCTTGCCAGTATATTAGCATCACCATACAGCGCCGGCAACGCTTTAGGCTTGCTACAGGCAGCTGGTAGCGTCAATAGCTGATCCACTACCAACTGATAATCATTTCTTCAGTAATCAGCACTTCCACCGTTCTTCGATAAAGACTCATCTCCAATGAGTATCCTTGCTCGACGGTCTATTGAGTCAAGGGCGTCTAGTTGGTGCTCAGCGGATCCATCCCAGAGATGGCAGCAGTACTCCATGTATGACCGCACTTTATAAAGTATATAAAGTTAGCTAGTATAGCTTTATAAAGTTGTAGCAACTGTTCAGGCATGAAGTACCGCTTAATCTTTGAAAGGTTCCCAGCTATCTAACAGCTGTTTATGCCTTCGACTCAATAGAATAGTCCAAGTTTATTTTGGCTGTTAAATCCTTGCCGAGGAGATCAAGCCAATCGCACATAGGCAAAGATATATTTTGGAAAGCAGGAGCCTGGTGGAAAGGACTCCTTTTGGCGGTGAAAAGAGACGCCTACATACATGCATGGAAAAAAGAAACATACGCGTCGATCAAAGAACCTCCTCTTTTTTTTAGTCGGTTTATTATGGCACCTTTTGTAACGGGAACAGTGGGAAGTCGTCCCTCAGCATGCTGCATGGAGGAAAAGTATTTTCAATAAGATTTTTTTTTAATTTCGCTGGTTCGTGGCCTAGGTGGGCCTTTTTAAAAAATCTATCAATACGGCTGTGATATTTTTTAGCTTTTGCTATGTAACTAAACTGGCTTTTTTTCAGTGGACTGGGAGGGAGTCTTTGATGAATTTATATTTCTCATCCGAAATCATCTTAAAAGTTTTTTTTGATAGAAGTTGTTGGTGCCGACCTCCCTTACACGGAGAAAATTTTATTCAGAAATCATTGAACTTGTCATAAAATCGTGAGAACGAAACCATAGTGCGATTCAGGAAAAAGACAACGCCATCTATCATCAATATTTTAGTACTTACATCTGTGTGTAGCCGTGAGACGGCCTGCAAAATTATTAAATTGGGATATCTTTTCTTCCCGTCAGCCGTTTTTAATGAAACAAAGCCTAGTTGAAGCGCCAAAAAAAGTCGAATCAGCTCGTGGAAGTTACATGCAAATCCATTCAGTGGATTCTGAGATTAGCGTGTTCAAACAGACAGACAGACAAACATTTTTTTTTTTAGTTTTTTGTATTCAGTTCCTCATCTCAGAGCACCCCCAATCAGTTTTTGGTAAATATATTCAATGTACAGACACGCCGGTTCTACAGTTTTATTATATGTATAGACTAGCTTTTTGCCCGCGGCTTCGCTCGCGTAGACTATAAGATCTTTACATTCGTGTTATCAACGATATATTGTTCGTGAAGATTGTTGTTGTTGTTGTCAAAATACTCGTATATTCTTGTGGACTTCGGTGGACGGTACCGACCGTATGAGGGTATTTAGGGGATGAGGACGCGGCAAGACATCACTTTTTTTACTAAGTGTAGGCTGTGTGCTGTGTAGTAAGTGTGTGCTGTGTTTGACCACAATCTCACCATGGTAAGTGATGATGTGGCCGAAGGTCAAAGCCAAAGCCTAGTCTAGCCTAGAAGGACAAAGCCTAGAAGGAACTGGCTCTCAAATGCAGCTGTCGGAACACACCGACAGGTGCTTGGCGACAGAGTTTTAACTTGAGGGTGGTAGCCAGCCAGATGAGTACAAAGTACCCCCGTGTTATGACATGTTACATTTTCCCCGAGTATTAAAGGCTACTTTTTTATCCCGGAAAAGTGGATTTATATAGGCTAGGCTATAGGGTTCCCCAAAATCTTCCTTGTAAGAGAATCGGGTACCTATTTCGCTGCAAGCTTTCTTTTTCAAGAGAGGTAGGGCATATCGGGTTCTCTCGTTCAAAATTTGGAGCAGTCTAAGTGACGGAGTACCTGTACCTTACAGAAGATTGCAGCCAAATAAGATTACATTGTGTTGTTGTATTCCTGAGGTGAGAAGTGTTGCCAGAGCTCCATAAGGAAACAAAGTTTCTCCTCAAGCTAAGGGGCTCTAAACCACTTGTGAGCTCGGGATCGTCGAGAATTCTAATGGCACGTCGCTGAGTTCAGCGACTCAGAGGTCCAAGCTGGTATCATGCCCACAGATGAAAGCAGCACTCTATATGGGGTCGGACTTGCGACTTATAATGTTGCAGTCTTTGACCCGATGAGAAGTAATGCTTCGCTCTATTAAGCACTCCGTGTTTTTTGGATGCCAGTTTGAGTTTGTCTTTTAGATGACTACGGAACAGAACGTCGTTAGAGATACGCCAAGGATCCCTTAGCTTTTTATGATGTCGAAGAAAGTGTTTTGGAATTATGGAGCTACAGCAAATGAAGAGCGAGTGAGTGGAAGTAAGAGAGGTAGGTATTGCATGGGAAAGTACCTCCACCTTACAGAATACTGCAGCTAAATAACTTAATGTTGTGTTCGTGCGCGTCAGTGAGGTTACCAAAGCTCGTTGGGAGGAGGAAAGGTTGGTAACGCGTGATGCAAGCGTCCATATGGCTACGGTAACCGCTTACCATCAGGCGGACCGTGTGCTTGTATACCGACTTCATCGCATAAAAAAAAGTGAAGTGAGGGTCGGCAACGCGCGAATGATACCCAGGGTGGTGGCTACTATCAGACTGGCAGTATGCATATTTGCCACTTAAAGAAAAATTGTATCTTATCTGCTTCAGGTACACCTATATACTTATGTGCCGCATCGATGCCAGTATGGTACTTTTGTTGATCAGCTTGGCTACCACATGCTATTGTGCGTAAGAAGCGCAGGCACGCCACTCCGACCGATCTTAATGACATCATTCATAGGGCTCTTGCCAGTGCCCACATGTCAGCTATTCGTGAATCGAGTGGCTTGATGCGGGACGACGCCGACGGTAATATGCATGATGGAATAACATTAATGTCCTAGAGGAAAGGACAGCCCTTATTAATATGGGATGTAACTTGTGTCGATACTCTCGCACCGTTAACAGACTGTCAAAAAAGCCGCAGTGAAGGTGACTGTGCTTAAAATCTAAAGCAGCGCAAATGTAATCAATCACCTGAATTGATGGAGGCTACATATTTTGCTCAGGCGGTCAGAAGATCATCGTATTTAACGCGATATTTCGAAGCATCTGATTACCTAATGCTTCGCGTGGCCAGAGGGCTGGCGAATACCTTGCCAGTATATTAGCATCACCATACAGCGCCGGCAACGCTTTAGGCTTGCTACAGGCAGCTGGTAGCGATTCAATAGCTGATCCACTACCAACTGATAGTAGATCAGCTCTTCCACCGTTCTTCGATAAAGACTCATCTCCAATGAGTATCCTTGCTCGACGGTCTATTGAGTCAAGGGCGTCTAGTTGGTGCTCAGCGGATCCATCCCAGAGATGGCACCAGTACTCCATGTATGACCGCACTTTATAAAGTATATAAAGTTAGCTAGTATAGCTTTATAAAGTTGTAGCAACTGTTCAGGCATGAAGTACCGCTTAATCTTTGAAAGGTTCCCAGCTATCTAACAGCTCAAGCAAATAGTCCAAGTTTATTTTGGCTGTTAAATCCATGCTGAGGAGATCAAGCCAATCGCACATAGGCAAAGATATATTTTGGAAAGCAGGAGCCTGGTGGAAAGGACTCCTATTGGCGGTGAAAAGAGACGCCTACATACATGCATGGAAAAAAGAAACATACGCGTCGATCAAAGAACCTCCTCTTTTTTTTAGTCGGTTTATTATGGCACCTTTTGTAACGGGAACAGTGGGAAGTCGTCCCTCAGCATGCTGCATGGAGGAAAAGTATTTTCAATAAGATTTTTTTTTTAATTTCGCTGGTTCGTTGCCTAGGTGGGCCTTTTAAAAAAATCTATCAATACGTCTGTGATATTTTTTAGCTTTTGCTATGTAACTAAACTGGCTTTTCTTCAGTGGACTAAATGGGAGGGAGTCTCTGATGAATTTATATTTCTCATCCGAAATCATCTTAAAAGTTTTTTTTGATAGAAGTTGTTGGTGCCTTCCTCCCTTACACGGAGAAAATCTTATTCAGAAATCATTGAACTTGTCATAAAATCGTGAGAACGAAACCATAGTGCGATTCAGGAAAAAGACAACGCCATCTATCATCAATATTTTAGTACTTACATCTGTGTGTAGCCGTGAGACGGCCTGCAAAATTATTAAATTGGGATATCTTTTCTTCCCGTCAGCCGTTTTTAATGAAACAAAGCCTAGTTGAAGCGCCAAAAAAAGTCGAATCAGCTCGTGGAAGTTACATGCAAATCCATTCAGTGGATTCTGAGATTAGCGTGTTCAAACAGACAGACAGACAAAAAATTTTTTTTTTAGTTTTTTGTATTCAGTTCCTCAACTCAAAGCACCCCCGATCAGTTTTTGGTAAATATATTCAATGTACAGACACGCCTGTTCTACAGTTTTATTATATGTATAGATAGAAGATAGATATAGATAGAAGATAGATAACAATATTATATTCTCTAAATCCTTACATTTCACAAATTATTCGATTTTGCTTTAATATCTGTTGTAGTTCCCTTTATTGATTTCGTTTCACTCGATATCAGCCGCAAATAATCGTTTATTCCCCTCATTCTCTTATACAGAATGTACGCATTGTCATAAAATGAATGTCTTTTGGCTCACTATGTTGAAACGGTAATAGTTCAGTGGTAGTTATATTTTATGCAATGACTAAGTTTGTGGATTCACATCCAGGTGTTTTCTGGCAGTAAAACATAAAAAAAAGTTCTTCTTTTGAAAGGAACACACTGGCAATCTCCCAGCTGCTTTGTTTATTTGCAATGATCTGAACCCTCAGTACAATAAGTTTTAAAATAACGCACAATGACAGAACTCGCTCAAGGATAATGTAAAATGTATATTGAAGCACATCGCATAGAAATCCAATTTGCGGCGTGCTACATCTGAGCCATGCACGCAGCGGGCACAAGCGACGTCGCGATGGAAATGCGGTGTGCGAGTGAATTTTCCATTTTGGCGAGGTAATATCGCCGACAAACCACGCCAACTCGCTGGAATGAAATACTGGTGACATTATGAAAGATTCTGTTGAAAGTGCACTCCCCGTAGGTACTATATCAAAGTTAGCTTTCGCTTGCGTAGAGTATATGATTTGTAAGCCGGCTGTAGCATATGGTATTATTGCAAATATTTTCATATATGAAATTGCTTCTGCCCCGCGGTTTCATCCGCGCCCCCTATTTTACCCCCAGGTTAGCATTTACAAACATCCTTTCGTAGGCTACAAAAGGAACCAATATTATCATATTTTGAGTTAATCGAGACACGCAGTAAATCCTTTCCTTAAAACATAACTATTTACCCCTATTAGACCCGTTACGGGTCGATTTTTTTAGAAACCATTTACAATGCGGACAGCAAGGGAGTGGAACTTGCTTCCGGCGTCTGTGTTTCCTGACGCTTACAATCTAGGAACTTTCAAGGCCAGAGTGAATAGGTTTCTTCTGGGTAAGCGTGTTTCATCTTAGGCTTCGTCATCGCCCATTATGGGTGGATCAGTGGCCAAACGCAAGCCCATTTAATAAAAAAAAAACCGAGTCAGTAATTTAATGTCTATTAAAGCGACAGATAGTTTACAGCATTATACAAAGCAGCAAAGCATTTAGTCCACGTTGAATGAAAGCGATGATGAAAACAGAAAACATTATAAAATTGTTTATTTCGCCAGAAATGTCGTAAAAATTTAGGTGTTATCTTAAAATAGTAAAAAATCAATTATATATTTTTTTATGAATGTATCATGATTTCAATTATGAAGTGGTGTTCCATTCGTCAGTGCGGCTCGGATGCGGAGCGGCGACGTCACGGCTCGACACGACCGCATTGTCCCGATAGGTATATTCTGTTTCTACCATTTTAAAATTACAATCGCATCGCAGACGTGCCTTAATAACATTCGTGACTTTTTCACCACACAAGCCAAACACTATAGTTAAACTTTTGTTTGAAAACACTTACACAGAGTGGATCTCAATGTAACGATGACTGCAACGGAGTTTTATAAGGAGAAGAGAAATAATTAAAATGTTTGACTGATTCATGCAAAATACACTACTCAATGAAAAATCTAGGATCAGTCAAAAGGAACTTTTCTCTTTTCAAACGTTGTAACATATCCCGTAAACACGATAAATTACTGTTATAAAGAAGCAATCAAAAATCAAATAGGAGTGATAAAATTTTATTGCAAAAAACTGTAATGCAATAAAAAAGGGAGAGAATGGGCCCTCCGGTGGACATCACATATATCTCCTAGTAAACAGGTTAAGGGATGAACATGAAATTTCCTTTGTTCACGAAAAAATGGCCTACAGGCCATTTTTTTTTAAGTAAGCGAAACATCATTTTTCGAACTCTCCAATAGTAATTAATTATTAAAGATTTTGCAAAGTATATCGGTAGGTATCATGTATGACCTGTATATCAACAATTACCTACTGGAAGACAGTAAAGTTAAACAAATATGGTAAAGTCTGGGACTCACTCCCAGCTCCCACAACCTCGTTATCATATTAAAATTTCCCGTCAGTTTTCACCATATCGTTATATAAAAAAATGCTTTTTAAAATGTCTCCTGTACCTATAGAGAATACCGGGAGCAGGTAAAGGGACACAGTTATACTCGAATCTCGCTCGCACCGCTAATAGATTATTTGAGGAACAAACTTAATTCCGCTGTATTCGTGGATTGATGGCCTTCATCGCTCATTACTCGCCTCATTTAGTCTATGCAAGAGCTTACAAATAACTGACAAATAATACTACCACCCCCTATTTTGCTCCCTTATATCATAGGCTAGCAGCGTGCCTTTTATCGTCTTTTAGAAAATCCAACAGAGTAACTTTTGCATTTATAATAGTATGGACAAGATCGAGAGAACGCTCGATCTTCGAGAATAATTGAGACACGACTGCATGGAAAATATTCTCGAGTTTATTAGTGCTTACAAATTACAATGTACACCTGTAGAGCAGAGTAAATAGATACAAACAGTTGTCACACGAACTGTCTATCATTATAGCAGGATTACACGGATTATGTGGAGATTAGACGACACCGACGCAGTGTACAGTCGAAGACAAAGATATGTATACACGTATCATCATAATAAAGAAGTAATCATAAAAAGCTCCACTAATTTGTACTCATCCAAATGCTAACAAATATGTAAACAATATAGAAACCATAAATATGTACCCGACACGATCATTAATTTGTACACATTAGATAAGGCAAAAATATGTATTCCCTGAAAGATGCATAAAATTGTTACCACTCAATGAGCCAAAAATATGTATACAAACATCTGCACAATGATGACACTGAAGATCACACAAACATTCATTGATATATTATGTAGTACCTACATATATGTATGTCGCTGCACACATTATTAAATATTTACGTCTTGTGATTTCTTTCGAACAGGGCATGACGTCATTTGCGTTTTAATTGTTTCTTTGAACTAGCGACCCGCCCCGTCTTTGCACGGGTGCAATGTCGTGTAGTGTCGAGCGATTTGCGCGTCCGCGCCCGTCTCGGCCCGCCCCTTTACGGTATCGTGAATACTGTTTCTTGCTAATTTTAAATCTGTGATATCTTTTAAAATATAATCCATTTAATGTCCGTCTTGACTAAGTTATTAAATTAGATAAGGATTAATATTATATGGGTCAAAATAACTTCGAAAGTATAACCCACAAAAAAAATCTCAATCGCATAAAAATTGTTACTGTGGGTTATCCATAGGTCCTTCTAAAGTCTTGGCGTATATTTTTAGGGATGAATGTAAAGGCTATTAGTACCTAATTAAAAAATATATTAGAAAAATAATCCGTACATTGAAAATACTACATTATTTATAAATTAATACTTGGTACTTACGAAAAGTTCAACTTTGTTTATTTTTTTTCTCTTGAACCATCAGACGGGTAAAAAGTGCCAGCCATTTTGAATTATTTAGTTACTGGTCCGATTGCTCTCAAAATGGATATCTGTGAGAGCCTTGGGCCACATAAAATGAATCTTTGCTTAAAATTTAAAATTGTGTCCGCCATTTTGAATTATTTAGTTACTGGTCCGATTGCTCTCAAAATGGATATTTGGGAGCCCCTTGGGCCACATAACATGAATCTTTGCTCAAAATTCAAAAAAGTGGCCGCCATTTTGAATTATTTAGTTACTGGTCCGATTGCTCTCAAAATGGATATTTGAGAGACCCTTGGGCCACATAACATGAATCTTTGCTCAAAATTTAAAATAGTGTCCGCCATTTTGAACTATTTAGTTATTGGTCCGATTGCTCTCAAAATGCATATTTGAGAGACCTTGGGCCACATAACATGAATCTTTGCTCAAAATTTTATATAGTGTCCGCCATTTTGAATTATTTAGTTATTGGTCCGATTGCTCTCAAAATGGATATTTGGGAGACCCTAAGGCCACATAAAATGAATCCTTGCTCAAAATTTAAAATTGTGTCCGCCATTTTGAATTATATAGTTACTGGCCCGATTGTCCTCAAAATGGATATTAGAGAGACCCTTGGGCTACATAACATGAATATTTGCTCAAAATTTAAAATAGTGTCCACCATTTCGAATTATTTAGTTACTGGTCTGATTACTCTCAAAATGGATATTTGAGAGACCCTTGGGCCACTTAACATGTTTTGAGAGCAATCGGACCAGTAGCTAAATAATTCAAAATGGCGGCCACTTTTTTGAATTTTGAGCAAAGGTTCATGTTATGTGGCCCAAGGGTCTCTCAAATATCCATTTTGAGAGCAATCGGATCAGTAACTAAATAATTCAAAATGGCGGCCACTTTTTTGAATTTTGAGTAAAGATTCATGTTAAGTGGCCCAAGGGTCTCTCAAATATCCATTTTGAGAGCAATTGGACCAGTAACTAAATAATTCAAAATGGCGGCCACTTTTTTAATTTTGAGCAAAGATTCATGTTATGTGGCCCAAGGGTCTCTCAAATATCCATTTTGAGAGCAATCGGAACAGTAACTAAATAATTCTAAATGGCGGCCACTTTTTTGAATTTTGAGCAAAGATTCATGTTATGTGGCCCAAGGGTCTCTCAAATATCCATTTTGAGAGCAATCGGATCAGTAACTAAATAATTCAAAATGGCGGCCACTTTTTTTAATTTTGAGCAAAGATTCATGTTAAGTGGCCCAAGGGTCTCTCAAATATCCATTTTGAGAGCAATCGGACCAATAACAAAATAATTCAAAATGGCGGCTCCTGTTTTGAATTTTGAGCAAAGATTCATGTTATGTGGCCCAAGGGTCTCTCAAATATCCATTTTAAGAGCAATCGGATCAGTAACTAAATAATTCAAAATGGCGGCCACTTTTTTTAATTTTGAGCAAAGATTCATGTTATGTGGCCCAAGGGTCTCTCAAATATCCATTTTGAGAGCAATCGGACCAATAACAAAATAATTCAAAATGGCGGCTCCTGTTTTGAATTTTGAGCAAAGATTCATGTTATGTGGCCCAAGGGTCTCTCAAATATCCATTTTAAGAGCAATCGGATCAGTAACTAAATAATTCAAAATGGCGGCCACTTTTTTTAATTTTGAGCAAAGATTCATGTTATGTGGCCCAAGGGTCTCTCAAATATCCATTTTGAGAGCAATCGGAACAGTAACTAAATAATTCAAAATGGCGGCCACTTTTTTGAATTTTGAGTAAAGATTCATGTTAAGTGGCCCAAGGGTCTCTCAAATATCCATTTTGAGAGCAATTGGACCAGTAACTAAATAATTCAAAATGGCGGCCACTTTTTTGAATTTTGAGCAAAGATTCATGTTATGTGGCCCAAGGGTCTCTCAAATATCCATTTTGAGAGCAATCGGACCAATAACAAAATAATTCAAAATGGCGGCTCCTGTTTTGAATTTTGAGCAAAGATTCATGTTATGTGGCCCAAGGGTCTCTCAAATATCCATTTTGAGAGCAATCGGATCAGTAACTAAATAATTCAAAATGGCGGCCACTTTTTTTTAATTTTTGAGCAAAGATTCATGTTATGTGGCCCAAGGGTCTCTCAAATATCCATTTTGAGAGCAATCGGAACAGTAACTAAATAATTCAAAATGGCGGCCACTTTTTTGAATTTTGAGCAAAGATTCATGTTATGTGGCCCAAGGGTCTCTCAAATATCCATTTTGAGAGTACTCGGACCAATATCTGAATAGTTCAAAATGGCGCAATTTTTGTTTCTTGTTAAAGATATGATCGAGTGACACAAAACATTTTAATTTTAATATTGTAAGTAATAATAATAACTGCTCACCCCATAATTTATCCCAATTTATAAGAAACTTTTATGATATTTAAGGCGATGATAGCTCAATGGTAATGACGTCGGATACCGAGACGAAGGTCCCGGGTTCGAATCCTACAATGAGCTTGAGCTTTCGGTGCAGGAAAACATCGTGAGGAAACCATAGCACGGTGGTAGGGTAATTTGTCATACCAATCTGGCTGGCTACCACCAAGTAACTGTCGGTGTGTTTCGACAGCTTCACTTGAGAGCCAGTTCCTTCTAGGCCTATCAACAGTAAAAAAAAAAAAAAAAATATTTATAATAAATCGATAATGAATATATTTCGTTTTTTTTTAATTTACTTTCATATATGGTCAAAGTTCATCTCACGACTATTCCAACAACCCAAACACGGCAGGAATACGTCACTCCGTTATGGTGTTTGAGTGCCCACCCTCCTACTCCATCATCAGACCCTGAAAACCATATATGGTCAAAGTTCATCTCATGAAAACTCCAACAACCCTAAACACGGCTAGGATACGTTGTTCCGCTATAGAATTCTAGTGCCCACCCTCCTACTCCATCATCAGACCCTGAAAACCATATATGGTCAAAGTTCATCTCATGAAAACTCCAACAACCCTAAACACGGCTAGGATACGTTGTTCCGCTATAGAATTCTAGTGCCCACCCTCCTACTCCATCATCAGACCCTGAAAACCATATATGGTCAAAGTTCATCTCACGACAATTCCAACAACCCATAACACGGCTAGGATACGTTGCTCCGTTATGGAGTTCCAATGTCAACCCTACTACTCCATCATCAGACCCTAAGAATCATATATGATCAAAGTTCATCTCACGAAAATTCCAAAAATCCCAAACACGGCTGGGATACGTTGCTCCGTTATGGAGTTCCAGTGTCCACCCTCCTACTCCATGATCAGACCCTGAAAACCATATATGGTCAAAGTTCATCTCACGACAATTCCAATAACCCCAAACACGGCTACGGCTACGTATCTACTAATTCAAAATATTTGTATTAATAATCATGAATAAATATTTCACGACGAATTGTAGAAATAGTTGAAAAGTTGAAAATGAACAATAATAACTTTACCTTTCTCAACGGCTTGATCACATCATGCGGTAGGCGACGTTGCCAGCCAGCTTGCGCACGAGCTGACAACACCGCGAGCGCGAAACTACCAACATGTCCGAACACAAAATTATTGATTTTTTAAAAAACCTTTTTTCAAGTACCTATCGTTTTTCAATGTAATTCCATGAATGCCTTGACTTAAATGAGTTTACATATTTTTGACTATAATGATGAATACATATTTATGATATTTTGATTGTTCACAAATTAATGATTTGATACCTGGATATATATTATTAAACTTGTTGTTTACATACATAATTGTCCAACAGTGTATACATATTTTTGAACTTTTGTGTGTTCCCATATCTATGATAATGTGAATGGCTACTTTTTATGAGGCTTGGTGGTGTATACTTATTTTTGTCCTCGACGTGTGTAGCTAAGGCGCAGAACGTTTTATATTATGTGTTGCTACGAAAATCGATCTAGTGTAAAATAACGGTTAGATCGAGCGATTGAGAATAGGAAATATTATAAACATCGCCATCGCAACTCTCGCCATTGATAGGGAGTCCATCCTCACACATTGAAACCAGAATTGTTTCGAACTATGCGGGCTCAACGGAGCTTCCTTCCGCGGACGCTCAGACTGTGGAATGAGCTCCCCGCCGTGGTTTTCCCAATGGAGTACAGCATGGGGTTCTTCAAAAAGGGTGTGAAGAGATTACTGCAGGGTCGGCAACGCGCGTGTGATACCCCTGGTGTTGCAAGAGTCCATAGGCTACGGTAACCGAACCATCAGGCGGGCCGTATGCTTTTTTGCCACATTAGTGGTATAAAAAAAAACATTATTATCGGTACGATATCTAAAAACACAGAAATACTATAAATCATCAACATCAGCGTATAATGTCACCCACTGCTGATCACAGGCCTCCTGCACACAAATGAGGGTGAAAGAGAATGGGAAAATACTCCATCACATATATCCATTGCAGATCGGTGGAGGTAAGCTACTACTGTTGGAGTTTTCAAGCCACCTAGGAGGTTTCCAACTAGCTTAATGACTATCACAATTAAGTGATAACCGAGACAAATGGCTTTACGTGCATCTCTCTAATCTTTTCTCCAAACTATGATAACCTTGTTGTAGCTCCAGAATGTAAGTAGAGTAAGTACATGTAGGATGAAATATCCGCTCCTTGTTGGTAATAAATCGTGACTCTGCTCTGGTTCAATTTCCTCAAAGCAACGGTTTACTACCTTATCACTTTTGAGGGATCAATCAAAACATAAACGAGCATCAAGTATTTTTTTAAGACCAACAACTGCATGAGCCTTATTTCCTGATACATTTTATACGTTCTTAGTCCCGTAGGTTAGTAGCACAGACTACGAAGGACATATTCTCGCTAACAAAAAACTGTGTCTATGGAGTCGGCCACCTCTCACGCACACCTTAGTTGGCTATTCCGCGGGAAATTAGACTCTGTCGCCGTTTACACAGATTCGATTACTCGCGCTCAACTTATGTGTGAATGTGTGCGTGCCGGCTTGTACGTACAGCGTGGTGGCCGACATGAGTGACACAGTTTTTTGTTAGCGAGAATATATCCGACTTTTTTTAAATATTGGGTCCTGTGGTTAGTAGTAAAATAAGTGATTACCCACATGAGATTTTTTTTGAAGATTACATCTGTACTATCCATACATTTATAATAAGAACTTTTAAAGTTCTTCTGAAATAAGACGGACGGAACCAAATACGGAATCCAGCCCATAATTTTTATTTATCTCAATTATGATATCTACTCATCTCAATACTGAAACATCCTCTCAAGTGAGTTAGTTTGTTTGTTTGTTACGCCTTCACGCCTCAACTACTCAACGGATCATCATGAAATTTGGCATGCAGATAGCCTATTATATGGAGAAGGACATAAGCTATTTATTATCCCGGGAACGCGGGTGAAACCGCGGAGAACAGCTAGTCTGTAATAAATGTAACGTATAAGAATATATATATTAACCACAGACATTCGCCCATAACTAGTGGGACTCGTCGGGATTATTCAAATTTATGACACTATAAACCTTTTACTTATAGGTCAAATGGCACATTATCCTTTGGTTATCGGAACTGACAACCATAAATTGCGCTCAAAGGGTCAAAAGTAGCTATTACTTTTATAAAAATTACTAAAGATAGACGTATTACTAGATTAGTGTCCTCCTTCTCACTCTTTCGATTGCCATACATTACGTGTCAGATAAAGACTTCGAAATTTTAACATAAAACTTTTATGAATATGGGGGTAGGAATAAAAATATGAAATTCAACATTAACGAAACGACATAAAAAAAACTTAAACATCCAGGTATAGTAATAATAGAGACGCTCAAGTGAAGATAATCATCATCAGCCTATAATGACCCACTGCTGAGCACAGGCCTCCTTTCATTAATTAGGTTAAAGGGAATGGGCAATACTCCACCACGCATGCCCACTGCAAATCGGTGGAGGCTAGTGGTCAACCTACTGTTGAAATGTTTTAAGCCGCCTAGGAGGCATCGAATCACAATTAAGTGATAGCCGGGACCAACGGCTTTACGTGCCTTCCGAAGCACGGAAACGCTCGATTTGAAATACCACTAGGCGGTCACCCATCCAGGTACCGACTACGACAGTCGTAGTTTAACTTTGCCGATCGATTAAGAACGGCTAAACATGCTACACCACGAGTGCTTTAAGTGAAGATAATGTATATTCAAAATTCAAAATCATTTATTCAAAAGAAATTTATGAAAAGTCTGGCTCTAATACTCTAATACCGGTTCGGAAGGTTGCATTTGCTGAGAAGAGCCGGCAATAACCTCAGCAATTACTCTTTTCAAAACAAGCTTAGATTAGTTACATAATATTTATATTCTAATCGCACTGACAACAATTGCGTGCCCCGTATATAAGCAAACAATATTGGAAGCTAATCAAGCAACTATATTTAGTTATAGTTGAGTGATGCAACAAGCTCCGGGCCTGCAGCCCCGCAACAGACTGACCGATCACTTTGCAACTGTCCAACTAGTTCATATGTCTGCCTCACCGGGGACCCGGGACTTGCCCCGACGACGTGTAGAAACCACATACAACTATAGATGTTTACATGGAATCAATTTGCGATATACCTCTATACATAAAATTAATTGTGCATGAATACTGTTACATGCTGGAGATGTGGGAATAATGAACGTATCGTCGATATTAACCAGTTTTAGATTCACAAAGGAGACTGAGGGTCATGGTGAAACACCTTAAACATAAGAGTTAGAATATTATAGAGACTAGTTTATTGGATTCCTTGTCATTTGTTCTCGGTAAAAGTATCGAATAAAGATGTGAAATTGGCAATCATCATATGTATTTTAATCGTTCAAGCTACATACGCGCACTTCGTTTCAAGGCATTTTGCCCGTACCCGTGGTCACGGCCCGTACTCTAGTCAAGTCACTCTATTCATATTCTTACTCTATGACCTGAACTTTCACCTCACATCAATGGTTGATGGTCGTTTTCACTGATTTGTACAGTCTATCTAAAATTATAGAGTAAATATATTGTGCCATGCAAATTACCGCAACCAGCTTGTACTATACACTAGTGCATAGAATTAAATTATGTATGTATATCAATTATGTGCAAGAAGATGAACACATAAATTGTATCGCGATAATCTCGTTGACAGATTAAAGTACCTAGAATCACAACAGTATTATTCTGTTTTGATAAAGTTTGCACGTAATAATATCAAGCAATATCAAATATTATATTAAAAACAATTTCCCTAGAATAACATGTCATATTGAAAGCTTTTTATATGGGGGAAACACTTAAAGGTGCTCGCTCATCCGAGCTACTGCTAACCGCAGCGGCAGGCGACATTCAAATTCAAATTCAAAATCATTTATTCAAATAGACCTTCGCAGGCACTTATGAAAAGTCTGACTCTAATACTCTAATACCGGTTCGGAAGGTTGCATTTGCTGAGAAGAGCCGGCAATAAACTCAGCAATTACTCTTTTCAAAACAAGCTTAGATTCATTACATAATATTTACATTCTAATCGCACTGACAACAATTGCGTGCCCCGGCGCGGCCGCAAAACTACAAAGTAGACTGAATCTATATTTAATAAGTAAATAAATAAATGGCAAACTTAAGCAGACCAACCCCCACAAGCAGCACCTGTTCACAAGTATGACGCGTGTGGCAGCCATCGCCCTCCTCGCCATATTGGCGGGAAGTGAGCGACCCGTCACACGACGCCGCCGCAAGCAAAGGCCTTAAGTCTGGCTTAGAAATAAAAAATAAACTAAAGGGAAACTACTAAACACGCAATTTGTTATCACTGTGACTATTGACAAGTTTATACTGCGACGGCAGTATCATGGCTGCAGTTTCTGCAATGCGGTTTCTTGTCTTTCGATACAACAAGACATATTATTGTTATTTACTAAAAAAGAAAAGACGAGTGATACATTATTTGTTAAAATATGGAACAAAACATACATAACAGTGACATAAATATCCAAATTCGAGCACAAACATACATCATGACGCGGCATGAGGTAACAGGAACATGACAACGTGCAATACGTTAGCACTGTTATATATTCTGTGCTTGTACGTGAAGCCAGCGGACTGGGAGCTCATCGTATTTCAATAAACAGGCAAACTGCAGCTAGCGGAGCGCGTCATATTGGACACGTACCATACGTAGCGACTTTTATGTTATTTCATTTAGAGACTAATACATAGAGCTCCGTGGCTTTTCCAAGACTAAAAGATGGTGCCAAGATGTTTATGAGAAATGACGAAGTTGCAGAAAAAATATTTTTATAGCTAACTAGCTTTATAGCCCGCGACTTCGTCCGCGTAGATTATTTCTTTTTTCTAGATATGAATCATTGTAACAATATAGAGCTTTGTTCATGGCTATTGTACGCCACTACGTGTGATATTGGCAAAAGTTCAGGTAGATTAAGAGCTCATATGCGAGGATGCCACATAAAACTGAAACAGTCCTGCCGCAAATCAACTCTAGTAAATTTCAGAGTTTTTCCCTGTGACTACAAACCTTAATTAGGAACTGTTATTTTTAAATTCAAACGGAAGGTGATTTGGGATCAATGGTATACACGGCAAGAAGACTGTTTCTCCTCAGCTGAACCAGTAAATATTTTGACCTCAATAACATTGCGGCGGAGAGCTGTTACTTGTAGTCTAGTTCCACAGCACAATTTTGGAGGCCTTATCTCTCTTTCCCTCATGTCTGAGGATCGTGGTCAACATCGGGTTTGCTTCTAGAGCGAATGATCTGCCTCCACTGGTTTCTATCTTCTGGTTTCTGTAAAACTTGGAAGACGATAAGTCTTTTACTTGATCGGACCATCTTGTTTGTGAACGACCACGTGGTCGTTTTCCTTCCGTTCCCAACTATGATCAGATTTCCAAACTTTCATCGCCTTTGCGCACCATGTGGCCGAAATACGAAAAAATACGTAGGTGGCATATGGTGGACAATCGTGTTTTAATTTGGAGCTGCGATAGGATTGATGCATTGTTGCGTTTAGCGTAACATCCGTCTCCAGCACCACATCTCGAATGCATCAATCCTTTTTCTTTCTCGGGCCAGTATAGTCCACGCTTCCACTCCATACATGAAAATGAGGAATACCAATGCTCGTATTAAACGGATTTTTGTTTTAATACCGATTCCTCTCTTTTTCCTGATGTTGTTTAGGCGAGTCATTTCAATACGCCAAAACCATACGCCGAAATAATAAATTGTAAAATTTTCACTCCGAAAATAAAGAACTTCATATACTAAATTTAATCCCCCTTTTCACTCCTTAAGGGTTCAAATTCCAACAACACCGATATTCGTTGCGTTAGTTTATAACCATAAGCTTATATTATAAATTTAGTGTACTTCCATACACAACTTCATCCCCCTTTTCCTCCCTTCGGTGGTGGAATTATTACAAACGCTGAGATAACTATATATTAATTTTCAATCGTCAGCCTAAACACAGAATTTGAAGATCCTAACTTCAAAACTGACGGACTTGCATACAAACTTTCATCCCTTAGTTTACCCTGTAAGGGGTGGAATTTCCAAAAATCCTTCCTTAGTGGATGCCTACACCGTATAATAATACATTTAATGAAGTTTACTTTGAAATTGAAGGACTTGCATAAACAACTTCATCCCCCTTTTCCTCCCTTCGATGGTAGAATTATCACAAACGCTGAGATAACTATACATTAATTTTCAATCGTCAGCCTAAACACAAAATTTGAAGATCCTAACTTCAAAACTGACGAACTTGCATACAAACTTTCATCCCTTATTTTACCTCATTAGGGGTGGTATTTCTAAAAATCCTTCCTTAGTTGATGCCTACACCGTATAATTATACATTTAGTGAAGTTTACTTTGAAATTGAAGGACTTGCATACACAACTTCATCCCCCTTTTCCTCCCTTCGGTGGTGGAATTATCACAAACGCTGAGATAACTACACATTAATTTTCAATCGTCAGCCTAAACACAAAATTTGAAGATCCTAACTTCAAAACTGACGGACTTGCATACAAACTGTGATCCCCTATTTTACCCTCTTAGGGGTGGAATTTCCAAAAATCCTTCCTTAGTGGATGCCTCCACTGTATAAGGTATCTTTGTGCAAAATTTCAAATCTCTAGGTCCAGCGGTTTGGGCTGTGGGCTGATATATCAACAATCAGTTTATCATTTTATATATTAAGATAAAAGAAAACTGAGTGAACACAGTCACACCACCCGCGGGTCTAGCTCTTGTTAGTTAGAATTCATAAATAAACTTAAAGCTCTCAAATTTTTCTATTTGCGGCAGTGTCTTTAGCATATAAATAAAATATAAAAATATTAATTCATTCAAAGTTATGAGTATGCTGTGAATGGTGAGCATGTATAAAAGGCGTCGATCCTTAAAGTCCTCTCGACCATCCAGTGGTCCGCGGCAAAACTTTTGCGCTTTGGCCTCATATTATATAACTAGCTATCCCGCGTGGTTTCAGCCGCGTTTCCGGGATAAAAAGTAGCCTATGTCCTTCTCCATACCATAGGCTATCTGCATGCCAAATTTCATCGCTATCGGTTCATTAGTTTTCGAATGATGCTTTCAAACAAACGGAGAGAGAGAGGTAGAGCATAGCGTTTATTTGCACAAAGAGTCGCTCGACTGGGGAAGTACCTCCACCTTACAGAATACCGCAGCCAAATAATTTCATGTTGTATTCCTGTGTAAGTATAAGAGGCCCTACTACGAAAAACAAAACACGACAGTCCAATCATCGTTGTCAATCAATTATTAGCCAATAGAATTGCATAAAATTTACGTCTCGTCAGTTTTGCTGCAATTCTATTGGTTAATATTTGACAACGATGGTCGTACTATCGTGTATGGTTTTTCGTAGTAGACCCTCTTATACGCCAGAGCTCATCGGGGAGGGGGGAAGGGTCGGTAACGCGCGAGTGATGCCTCATGTTCGAGGATGCCGGCACTACGACGCGACGGCAGGCTACGCGCCCATATAGCAATGGTAATCGCTTACCATCAGGCTATGCTTGTATACCAACTTTGTAATATACAAAAGAATAGACAAACATACAGATTCTTTATAAAGCAACTGTTTTGAGATCTGTTTTATGAACCTATATTATTATAATTTATATTTAATGTACTGATGGCTTCCTTGCGATTTTATTATAACTATGTAAGTAATAGATTTTTAAAGATATTTACTAATATTATATTTCTAATTTCACAGGAGACTTGTGATGTGAGCCAGTCACACTATAGATATTGTAAAACTCAGCAGAAGCGCATAAGAACAATGTTTTCGTTCAAAAAGCAGTTCGACTTCAGAATAGAAAAGCAAAATAAGTACCTACCATAATTCCATTTCACCGGGATTTATATTTTCAATCGCTACGTGACGCTTTCATGCGCATCGACCAAGTCACGAGAGGCGAAGTGCAGCGTAGAGATGTTATGATATACCTCTATGTACGTACGTTTATGCATATGTATGTAAATCACGTGTGCGGTAGTAATACTCAATCTCGCAGCGAGAGACGTGAATCAAACGTTTGTAAGATGTTTATCACTCATACTACAACATGATCTACACTTGCGAAGAAATAAAAAAATTGAACTTTAAAAATGAAAATAAATTACTACTTAATTAATACAGGAACAGGAAAATGCAAGAATTACTTGGAGACCTGAGTGAAAAAGCATAAATGAATGATAAGCAGTTAATTTATTTAAACAATTCTTCATTTTCAATCAATCACTTGTTATGAAGATTTCTGTATTTACGAAAGAAATCTCCGTTTACAGGAGACAATGATGTACTTTAAAAATACATTAGGTGAAAATTTCTCATAAGAATTAAAACAAAAATGACAGACTCATTTTGAAGAGTAATTTCATTACGTTACTGACATCAGATGTTCCTGTAAAAAAATAAGGAATTTATATAACTAACATTATATTGCATGTTTCCTAGAAAAGCCCAGTGTTTGGCATTAGGGTGACTTAAGGAGCCACGCCACTCAAGCAGTAGGTAAGCTGTGGTGTTACAGTACTGGTGACAGTGCTGAGTGGAAAATCGTGTATCAACGTCAGCTCATTTAGTCGCTGTTTCGCTGTATTCTTTGTGTAGCCGTTTGTAACAACCTCTTGTATGTGTAACACGAATTTTCTCATATAAATGACTGAATGAAAAAGCCGTAAAGTCTTTAAAATTGTATAAATTACATACAACAATCGTTTTCAACAATGGCTCTCTATATACGATTGAATGTAAATAAGTTGATTTTTATAGGAATTTGCACCGTATTTAGTTTTACCTGTCTGGTATCTGTAATCGAATCCCCACTTCTCAGTGTCCGATTGAGCTGAAATTTGGTATATATTAGTACTTATATTGGGTGAAAACGCAAGTACAGAAAACAAAAAGGACAGTAACCATACAAAGCTTCTATTAAAAATTATTTTTTATGTGAGTACTTCTTATCAAGTACAGCTTATACACATAAAATATCATAGATATAAGTGTAAAGATCAAAATCAAAAAGTAATTTATTCAGTTTAGGCCCTAGTAAGGCACTTATGAACGTTAAATTGGTTCATACAGTTGAATTTACCACCGGTTCGGAATACACTAAACTGAGAAGACTCCGGCAAGAAACTCAGCAAGGCTTAGGAACAAGACACAACAAAGCACTAATAATACTTACATATCCTGGAAAAAAGTTACTAGATAAAATGCACATACCTGAATGCCGAAGCAACAAGGCAATCATTAACTTCACGATACCCTCGCAAACAGAGACACAAATAAAGCTTTACATAACGGGCTTGTAGTGGTGTTGACCGATATGTCTATGCTCTGACCCGGGTTTAACTGTAAGTAGGTACCCGGAGGTTGGCACCTGGATCTGAATATTTTCCCGGCGAGTCGGCAATCCGACCCCGAGTTGGGTCGAAACTCGTAGCACGTTTATGACCAACTACAGTTTACAAAATAGACGAGAAGATACAAAATTTAAATTTGACCCCCACAAAGGACAAGTGAACTATTGCTCTAAATTAATCTTAACTTTTCAATTTAGAAAGCGGCTGCGGCCGTTAAACTGTAAAGCGGGATCCGACTCAACTTCGATTGCCTGTTAACGTTCTCATAAAGGAGCTTTTTAACTCGTTCGCTGAGAGTTCTTTGGAAGTGGACGAGCCGTTTACACCGTGCGACTTTAGACCTTTTCTAATTTTGTATCTAGTTAGTTTCCATACTGCAGAATCTTTAATACTTACACATGTGTTTACTTTATAAGCTAATCGTTTTTATAAGTTAGCACCTGAGCACTTGATTTGGGCACAATTTAGGAAGATTAATAAATATGTATCGATTTTTAATTTAATATATTTAACACACGTAAGTACACTATTTTAGTCTTTCTTTGTTTACCATTTCATGTACCATTTATTAAAACTCTAATAAACCCATTTAAAACTAGAATATCTATAATCTTTCACCATAATATTAACCTGATCAAGAAGTTTCTAAGCGCCGAAACACAAACTTCTACGCAATCATAATAGTTGTAACTTCAGTAACTTTGACCTTTATAAGTGGCCTCCTTTTGCCTAAACTAAACAGAATATAACTTTGAATAGATGTTCTTATTTCAAAGAAGTAGAAAAAAATAACACGAATTGAACAAATATTATTCATAGCCAAATAATCTCTGAAAAGTTTGTAAATTAAAGCTTTAATCGGAAAAGTTTAATATTCGATTTGTGTGAATACCTCAGATGGTAAATATAATCTTTCGAGTTAATAGAACTCACCACACACTCACTACACACGTCGATATAAAAGTTACGTGTGAGCCGTGTTTTCGAAGGCTAGTGATGGACATTGGCCCTGATTCTGTTGTTCACAACTAAACTAATTTTAATGTCACTATGTCTCTTTCTAACAAAGAACATAAGAAAAGGATGTAAGAAATTTAGTCCTGTCAAATTAGTCCAATGCTTGTTTTCAATATAAATTTAGTCGCCATCTATCGCGGTTACGCCTAAATACACGCAAAATAAGACGGCAAAGATTAATTTGCAACTTAAAATATGTTCTATCCTTTTTTAATCATGTTCGTAAGAAAGAGATGAGATGTGACCAAAATTAGTTTAGTGCGATTTACAACAGAATCGGCACCAATATCAATCAAATTCTTTGTAACTATTGACTGGCTACCATACTCAAGCGCTGTATATCTCTAACTGATCCTAGTCTCTTCAACTCTCTAGGCTTTATGTGCGTTTCACCTTCAAGTTCATCACTTACGGGCCGGGACGGGCCAGTTGGCGCAGTTGGTTAAGGTTTACCTTACGTGCCGCAGGTCGTGGGTTCGATTCCCACACAGGATATGCACTTGTGTGCATGAACATATCTGTATGTCCTGAGTCAGAATGTAATTATATATATTAAGTATGTTTTAACAAACAAAAAGGTAGTAGGTATATGTATTATATCAGTTATCTGGTTTCCATAGTACAAGCTCTGCTTAGTTTGAGATCAGATGACCGTGTGTGAGGAATGTCCCAGGATATTTATTTATGTATTTACTTACGACAATTTGATTATGATTAAAAGCAGAGTTATTCAGCATATTTTACTGTTATGGTATTCCCGATTTACACAAGATTTATTCACTCATAGAGCAACTCGACTAGGGAAGCATCTCCACCTAACAGAATACCGCAGCCAAATACATTTATGTTGTGTTCCTGGGCGTGAATAAGAGAGCCAGAGCTCATCGGGGAGGAGGAAAGGTCGGTAACGCGTGAGCGATGCTTCGTGTGTTGCAGGCATTTATATGGCTACGGCAATCGCTTACCATCAGGCGAGCCGTATGCTTGTTTACTGATTCGTAGTAAAAAACTACAATGTGCTACCGCTTGTATAACGGACAGTGTTCTGAAGAATTGTTTAAAATGATGCCCACGGCTACATTCTACCATCGCAACTCTCGCCATCGATGAGGAGTTCATCCCCACATATTGGAACCAAAATTGTTTCGAACTGTGCGGTCTCAAAGGAGCTTCCTTCCGCGGACGCTCAGATTGTGGAATGAGCTCCCTGCCGTGGTTTTCCCAATGGAGTACAGCATGGGGTTCTTCAAAAAGGGTGTGAAGAGATTTCTGCAGGGTCGGCAACGCGCGAGTAACACCCCTGGTGATGCAAGCGTCCATAGGCTGCGGTAACCGCTTACCATCAGGCGGGCCGTATGCTTGTTTGCTACCAAAGTAGTATAAAAAAAAATGTGGGCTAATTTTCATACATCCAGCATCGATATTCCACCAGCACTCATATAAAGTAAAACTAAACAGTATATATATGTTTATCTAGAACATAATTAGCGGGGCACACCACATAAATCTACTCACGAGTAAGTACCTCGTATCAAACAGATACTCTCTCGGCGCCGATTAATAACCCTCAAACCAAGCACTACTACTAATAGGTACCGACATGAACCGGCCAAGTGAGAGCCGAACTAAACTTTTTCGTAAGCTTTTTTCTATTTATGTTTGAAGTTGAATTTAGCAACCCGATATGACTTTTTTTCTTTTTTCCGATAATGAAGTTAGCAGTGACCACAACTTATATTTTCTAGAGATGTAAACTACTATAGGAAGATATATATATGGTTGCTGTATGCAGTCAGCATCAACATCAGCATCAAATACATCCCTAAAGAAATCAGCCACCCACATAGATAATAGATTTTTACAATATACGCAGCCTTATATCCTTGCACGTACCAAAGCCTTAAATGTAGCAACGCTAACAACATACTCAGTACTTTATATTTGAGCGCATATTTTAGATGTCAACATGTTTGATGTCGCAGGCTTGCCGGCTAATGGCACACTCCCGCCACCTCCCGCGCCTAGTCGTGTCACCGCGGCGCGGGCGGCGGCGGCGCCTCCTTTGACGGTAAGGTACATAAACGGCAAAGTGACGCATATGCATCGTTGTCGATGCTATAAAGTTTTCGGGACATATTATTTAACTAGCTGTCTAGCGCGATTTCACCCGCGTTCCCGTGATAAAAAGTAGCCGGGGATAATGTAGCTTCCTATTAGTGATTAGTTTTCCAGAGATTAGCCCAAACAAAAAACTCTTCCGCTTTATTATAATACAAGTATAAGTATAGATAAATTAAACGCACCAAGATAAATTTACCGTAATTATTACGGTCGAATTTCGACCACTGGGTGACCACTAGTACCTAATCATAAATACGCAAATAACAATATTCACATACTTGTAAACAATATACTTAATTATTAATGAAAATGAAAGTTGTGTTCATTAGAGTTATGTTTTTTATTTCTTTCCCTCTTTAAATCAGTAGCTTTGAATTAAAAAATGCTCAAATAACTAGGGACACCAGTTCGTTCCTTTTTCTAAATACCCGCTCCCTCCGGATAGTCACACGGCGGCAGTGGCGTCGCGCGCTATGAATATTCAAGTCGCCAGCCTCCGGCCACCTCCACCGATCAGCTCAACCGATACACTTTTTAGGATTCCGTACCCAGAGGGTACCCAAGGAGTGGCAACGCTAGTATGTAGGTACTAAGTCAGTGCCGTCAATACATCCGTCTTTCTTAGTAGCCATTATCGGTTTAAATTACGATGTAAAATACTAGGACTTTATATCAAAATATAATAATTAAATATTGGATTGGGTGAAGAACACAGTCACGAGTTCTGATACTTTGTGGCAGTCCACAAAAATGCTTATAAAAGACTCTGTCACAAAATCTCAGCCCTACCTAGGAAAAACTAAACGTATCATTTTTCGGACATGTCACACGTAAACATGATTCTATGGAGAGGTTGGTCATCCAAGGTCGACTTAAAGGCAAACGTTCGCGTGGTCGATCTCCAACCAGGTGGCTTGACCTCATAAAATCTACCACGCAATGTACGATTACCGAATGTTCCCGAAACGCCACAAATAGGAAAAAATTGAGAAACATTGCAAATGCAGCGGTCATGCGAGAAAGGGACAATCCATGACCACGACTTTCTGCCAAGAGTGCACGACTAAGATGAATAATTAAATAATTACATCATCATCAGCCTATAACGTCCCACTGCTGAGCACAGGCCTCCTTGGGAAGGAAAAGGAAGGGATGCGAATGGGCAGATACTCCACCACGCGTGCCCACTACGGATTGGTGGATATAGGCTAGTATTCAACCTACTGTTGGAGTTATCAAGCCACCTAGGAGGCCACCAACTAGTTTAACGACTATTACAATTAAGTGATAACCACGGTGAAATACGGAATAAAATAATATAATTTTCAATAACACAAATACAAGAAAATAAAAAACTGCCAGTTGTGTCTCAAAAACGCAATATTATAAGAAACTGTAGGCCAATAGGTTTTTAAAATTAATCATGCATTGAATTGAAAAACAGCAAATATCAATCAAAGTAAAATATAGAAAGAGCTAATAAGGTAATAGAATAAAGCATTTTTTTTTCTCAATAATTTTGTAGCAGAATTAAACAAATAAAATTATAGCCACAATTTCATTGTAGACCTGAGCTATAGTCACGACATGGTTTTATTACTATACGGAATCCTACCTCACAAGTCGAATAAGGTACTTGTAAGGTTTTTCTCGTTCCTAATTTAGCAGAACGTCATCTGAATAATTGACAGATTTGGATAGACTAATTGCAGAGAAAGGTTGGAATTCATTCGCATCGACTCTACCATTTCGGTTTATTGGCAAAACATGGAACGCTTTGATTAATCGCAACAAGTAGTTACTTTACTAGCCAAGTATAAGAAAAAGAGAATAAGTAAGAGTACTTATTTAGTTTTAAACCTTTTAAGGAGAATTAATAAAAAAAACTGTTAGGTGATTCAATTCAATTTATTTATTACGGCATACACCAATTATACTTATAACTTGCAAATTACATAATTTAATTACAATTATTAAAAGTCATCATCATCATCATTATTATTCTAAACAAAAAAAAAATTATAAACTTTACTAAGTAATTCTTCAGAGATAATGGACGTCAATTTATATCGAATAATTATTTCAAATTTTTAATCATCAAACCATAATAATAAGCATACAGAAAACCCGTCGTAAATACGATACACAATCATGGGACAATAAGACAGAATTACCTAAATATAAATAAAATGAAAGCAAAGCCGCTGAAAACAACTCTCCATGAGAAATTCCAAGTTTCCAACGAATAGATTTGTCGTTCATCTGATGAGCACGGGGCTTACCTTGCAATTAAAACTGTATGTTTTTATTTCAACCTTATATTTAGTGGTATAGAGTGTATATTTCCGTGTGTTGACTTTGCTGAAATTTGTTGAAAGCATCGCACGGAATAGATTTGTTTCCGTCGACGCGGCATTTTGCGTTCGGATAGTTTCGCGGCTTTAAACGATGTGTCAAATTCATCCGGGTCACAGAGACTGAGTGCGAGGTGTGGATGTGTTAAACTTTGTAACATTTACACTCGCTAGTTATATATTGAGTTATGTACTAACAGTAAACAGGGGGAATACTTAAGCAAGTTATATTCAGAAGTGAGGGACATTTATTTGACTTATATTAACAACTAGCTTTTTGCCAGCGGCTTCGCTCGCGTAGACTATAAGATCTTTACATTCGTGTAATCAACGCTAAAATTTGTGTGATGAAGGATCCCTTAGCTTTTTATGATGTCGAGGGATGTATTCTGGAATTCCGGAGCTACAGCGAGTGAAGAGTGAGTGAATAGAAGTAAGAGAGGTAGAGCGTAGCGTTTGTTCGCTCAAAGAGAAGCTCGACTGGGAAAGTACCTCCACCTTACAGAATACTGCAGCTAAATAACTTAATGTTGTGTTCCTGCGCGTGAGTGAGGTTATCAAAGCTTATTGGAGAGGGGGAAACGCGTTACTGACCAGTAACGCGTGAACGATGCCTCGCGTGATGCAAGCGTCCATATGGCTACGGTAACCGCTTACCATCAGGCGGACCATGTGCTTGTATACCGACTTTATCGCATAAAAAAAGTGAAGTGAGGGTCGGCAACGCACGACTGATACCCAGGGTGGTGCAAGCGTCTATAGGCTACTATCAGACTGGCAGTATGCATATTCGCCACTTAAGAATTGTATCTTATCTGCATAGGTGTACCTAACACCTATTTACTTATGTGCCCCATCGATGCCATTGCAGTATGATACTTTTGTTGATCGGCTTGGCCACCACATGCTATTGTGCATGAGAAGCGCAGGCAGGCTTCCACGCCAATCCGTCCGATCTTAATGACATCATTCATAGGGCTCTTGCCAGTGCCCACATGTCAGCTATTCGTGAATCAAGTGGCTTGATGCGGGACGACAGTAAGAAGCCTGATGGAATAACATTAATGTCGTAGAGGAAAGGACAGCCCTTAATTTGGGATGTAACTTGTGTCAATACTCAAGCACCGTCACACCGAAATAGCCGCTGTGAATCTGACTGTGCTTAAAATTAGTGCAAATAATATAATCAATCACCTGAATTGATGGAGGCTACATATTTTGCTCAGAAGGTCAGGAGATTATCGTATTTTTCGTGATTTTTCGAAGTACCTCAAAATAAATGTTTTTTCTTTCTAAGTATCTGATTAATGCTTCGCGTGGCCAGAGTATTAGCATCACCATACAGCGCCGGCAATGCTTTACGCTTGCTATCAGCTGGTAGCGATTCAAGAGCTGATCCACTACCAACTGATAGTAGATCAGCTCTTCTCTTTGTAAACGGCAGGTCACTTCTTTTTATTTGTGTTCTGTTTGTTTATCGAGAAATAACATAATGTTTTTAAAATGTATGGTCTGATCATGATACAATTTATCTTCGCGAACATTTTAGCGTTGACTACTTTTACTTAGCGTTGAATGTCAAATTCAAATTCAAATTCAAAAAGCATTTATTCAATTTAGGCCCTGATAAGGCACTTATGTAAAAATCTTATAGTCTACGCGAGCGAAGCCGCGGGCAAATAGCTAGTTTGGTTAATCAGTTTGAACTACCCAAATCGGATAAGCCATTTCTGAGGAATCGGTGAATATTTTTTTAATAAAATTACGTTGCGTTTTGCCATTGACCAATCCATAAAGGACGACGACGAAGCCTAAGATGGAGCACACTTACTCAGAAGAAACCCTTTCACAGTCCCACTCCCTTGCTGTCCGCATTATACATGAGAAGTACATGAGGATATACAAATCACTGTGTTCGTACTTTTGGTATGTCAACGTCTGAAAATTTTCCCTGCGTCTAGTGGTTCGGTCTAAAAATGGGGATGGTGGAATAATTCCTGCGCACACTCTGCAAAACAATTATATCCTGTAGAACTCCGATAGGCAAGCAACCTTTCTTCGATGGTCGAGGCTCGTGGGTTTCGCCTTAATTAAAGACTCATCTCCAATGAGTATCCTGGCTCGACGGTCTATTCGTCAAGGGCGTCTTGTAGTGCTCAGTGGATCCAACACAGAGATGGCAGCAGTACTCCATGTATGACCGAACTTGTGCTTTATAAAGTTGTAGCAACTGTTCAGGCATGATGTACCGCTTACTCTTAAAAAGCTTTCCAGCTTTCTAGGCACTGTTTAAGCCTTTGACTCAATAGAACAGTCCATTTTTATTATGGCTGTTAAATTCTTGCCGAGGAGATCAAGCCAATCGCACATAGGCAAGAATATAATTTGGAAAGCAGGAGCCTGGTGGAAAGGACTCCCTTTGGCGGTGAAAAGAGCCGCCTATACACATGCTTGGAAAAATGAAACATACGCGTCGGTCAACGAACCTCCTCTTTTTTTTGAGTCTGTTAAATATGACACCTTTTGTCACGGGAACAGTGCAGTCGTCCCACAGCATGTCACATGGAGGAAAAGTGTTTTCAATAAGATTTATTTTTTTTACATTTCGCAAGTTCGAAGCATAGGTTTGCCTTTTTAAAAATCTATCAATGCGGCTGTGATTTTTTTTTAAGCTCTTGCTATTTGACTAAAATGTCTTTTTTTCAGTGGACTAAATGGGAGGGAGTCTCTGATGAATTTATATTCCTCATCCGAAATCATAAATTTTTTTTTTTGGTAGAAGCTATTGGTGCCTTCCCCCCATACACGGAGAAAATCTTATTTGGAAATCATTGTGCGATTCAGAAAAAAGACAACGCTATCTAGTCATCAGTATTTTAGTAATTCCCTCTGTGTGTAGCAGTGAGATGGCCTGTAAATTTATAAATTGAGATATCTTTTCTTACCGTCAGCCGTTTTTAATGAAACAAAGCCTAGTTGAAGCGCCAAGAAAAGTTGAATCAGTTTGTGAAAGTTCCATGCAAATCCATTCAGTGAATTCGGAGATTAGCGTGTTCAAAGAGACAGACAGACAAAATATTTTTTTTTTAGTTTTTTGTTTTCAGTTCCTCTTCTCAAATCAACCCCGATCAGTTTTTGGTAAATATATTCAAAGTACAGACACGACGGTTCTACAGTTTTATTATATGTATAGATGTAATGTCATATATTTAACCATGACTATATCTGTTTCTTCTAAGTCTGAATCCTACTATTCTCCTTATATAATAAAATGCGAAAGTGAAAATTTTGAGTGTGAAAAATAATAATAATTTGTTTCTAAAATAATTGTAATAGAAGGCCGACTTCGGAACCGGTGGTCATTTCAGTAGCTTTGACCTTCATAAGTCCTAGGTCCCGAACTGATGATGGTTTGTATGTTCGTGTGTTTGACTGTAATTCAATTTTCAAGTCTAAATCATAAAACATCAATAGCAAAAAGGCTCAACTGAAAGGGAGCACAGAAAAAGGAATAAGGGTAAAAAAGGTTTCACTTAAAGGCTCCACACTCAAAGGACATCCTATTCGATTTGTGACCTCTTGAACGAAACGCTTCAAAATTAGAATTCTAATTTCCTTTTATATATTACCTAAAACTGAAATGGAAGGAAAGAAGGCGAATATATGAAAGCACGGAGACGCTAAGGGATGAAAATTTTTGTGCGATTAACCTTTTTGTGGACAGACTTTTTAAAAAATATGTTTATTTGGCTGCGAGAGGATTTACGTATCATTTTTTAAAATTCTTAATCATACAAATACATAAGTACCTACGAAGGTCTATTTGAAATAAATGATTTTGATTTTGAGCAATGTTTGTAATAATAAAGTGGAAGTTTTTTTGTTTGTTTGTCTGTTTCTTTGTTTGTTGAAATGGGCTGATCTACTACTATCATTCGGCTTCGAAAGTATGACATTGGCTACTTTTTATCCCGGGAACGCGGGTGAAACCGTGGGGGACAGCTAGTAATAGTATATTTTTGACATCAGATGAATTTGTATCTGCGACTACAAACGGAGTTTGTGAGCTTACTTTTTTTGACAGCTACAATAACAAACTCTCTACAATAATAAACTTCATGCGCTGGTTTTTTTACTGCAAAACCCATTGTTAACATACCTGTCGCTGTCTATACACCGATACATTTAATGTTTATTAGACTGCATTACATAAAAAATTACATAATTTAAACTTCGGAAAAGATCAGAACATAAACATGTAGGCACGTTTTATACTTACAGAACCGTTATGTAAAAGCAAATCCAAAGTTATTTAAGGACGCAATTTTTACGTCCATAAATAAATAACAGGAAAAACAAACGCTCTAATCGGCGTCTTATAAGGGCCGGGTCTAAGCTCAAATCTCAAAAATGGGTTTTTTTGAGAGTCGAGTATGACGTAACGCAATGAAATACCTAACACAAAAAAATACTGTGGATAGAAGAGGGTTTTGAGAAAAATGTTAACCGATTAGAATATTAAAAAGTGCTTTGATATTCCCAATAAAAAAATCCTAAGTTACGTCTAAAAAAATCTTTCGCGTCGAAATTCTCCGTATTTTCAGCGATGACAATAATTTTATTTTTAAGAATATATAAGATACAGGATTATATTAGAATGTTAACCGGACACTTATTCAATTTAATGCGTATATTCTGTATAATCTAAAGAAAACCCGTAAATAACAGCCCATTTCATAGAGTCGACACATTTATGATTTACCATTTTCAACCCTATTCCAGTGAAGAACGAGTCCTGTCAAAATCGTAGTCAGTCCGCGCCTTAATGGAATATCGGTGGAATCTACAAAACAAACTGACTCGCTCCCTGAGGATATAAAAGTTTGCGCTGAACCAACAGCGTCCGCGTCGCGTCGCCAACACAGCTTTACGCTCTTATTTTTGTCCGTAGAAGAAAAATTCAATTTGACTAAGTATATCGCTTATGTACATTTGCATTATGAGCTTACAATTTCTTTCTTTCTTTACGATCTTAAATAAAGTTTTAGGATGATTCAATTGAGGATTACGGCTGATCCCATCCGCAGATGAATAATATTCCGCCACAATTGCCGAATGGATTCTTATTGACTGTTATTTTACTAACCAATAATTAAAATGAAGAAACCATAGATGCAAATTCATATTTGTAACTATAATGAGACATGTATCAATGTCAATTTGACCGAGACGTCCCATCCTTCACACGCTCACCAACCGCAGGCAGACCGCGAACATGAATGCATGTGTATAAATTCTTTCACAATACAAATTGCCGTCAAGCAGGTATTTAGGGCGGTGGTTGACTGTTACGTAGCGTCTGTCGGGGTCACAGGTGAGAGCAAATTGTCGACCCTCGTCAATTGGGGGCTGATTTAACCTGCCTTTATAACGGAGAGGTTCGTGGAATGTGTGCCGGGATGCCGATGGAAGCGCCGCGCATTCCAATCAATGAGATGGCGAATTTTATGACAGTTCTGCTACCATCATTTCATAGCTCGGGCGTGTTAGAAGTTAGAACATTACTTCAGATTTAAGTAGGTACAAACACCCGCTTTAAATATAAACAGGAGCCGCCAGTAATCAGTACCTTTGCTCCGCAAAATTTCACCGCACTCTTTATGGAAATTTTATTTTCAATTTGGTGCGCGGCGACTTCTTAAGTGTAGCGTTAACGTAACGAGGTGCTTCCCGCGCGCCGCTCGGTGTCTGATGCTACTGTTAACTCACACTTCTGGAAGTGTCGTATCATTATTGTAATTATATGGCTCTCGTTATGAGTTGGATATATCTAGGTACGTACTTCAGTATCTACGAAATCTGGTGATTTGGTATCGTTAGTGGCTCAACAAAATTACCATCTTTATGCAAGTACCATAATTCTGCACTACTGCTAAGTTTCATATCATTTGGTAAAGAAAACAACCTGTATCGCGGAGGTTAGTTATTTATATAGCCTTTGTCTTATACATTTTATCTGTAATAACAGCAGAACTTGAAGCTTTGACTCCATAAATACTGAGGTACATACAATCGTATGAGAGAGGTAGAGCATAGCGTATTCGCACAAAGAACAGCTCGACTGGGGAAGTACCTCCACCTTACAGAATACCGCAGCCAAATAATTTTATGTTGTGTAAAGTTGTGTTCCTGCGCGTGAGTTAGGTCTCCAGAGTTCATTGGGGAGGGGAGAAAGGTCGGTAACGCGTGAGCGATGCTTCGTGTGTTGCAAGCGTCCATATGGCTACGGTAACTGCTTACCATTAGGCGGGCCGTATGCTTGTTTACCGATATAGTTGTATAAAAAAAAAGTGAAATATAGAGCAGGCTGCATCTACGCCTTTACACTTACTTGCTATAGACAAGTAATCGAACGAACGAAAAGAGTCATCTCCTGAGCTGTCGTCGCACTGTTGAAGCTGAGATATTGAATATTGAAGTCCGCCTCCTTTCTTAAAACCATATTAATTCAGTCGCAGGTGCCGGCGCCGCCCTAGCGCAACGTCGCGTCCGCCGAGGATTACTCCGATGATTGGTTTCACCTCACTCCTTGCGCAATCACTTTTAGGGTTGTCATCGTGACTTAACTAACCGTGCTCGAGAGTTTTCGCTGTTCGTTGCCGGCTTGACAGTCATTAGAGTGTTATTTAATAGATACCTAAACTATACGTGAATCAGACCATGTTTGAATATGAGTACTATATTCTGGTTTCCATAGTACTCTGCTCTGCTTAGTTTGGGATCAGATGACCGTGTGTGAAGAATGTCGCAGGATATTTATCTAAAAACCATTGAAATATAAAACTAAGGAAGCATAATTGTGAACAAAATCAACGCGAAATTCGGCTCCACACTTTACTACATTGACAAAATATCTCTAGTATTCGAACGAAAGAACACACATGCAAATAAGCCAATTACCTGCGCTTACCGCGTTTGCCTAACGCGTTGTATTCCGGCAAGCGCGATGATTGGTTCTCGGCGGGACAGCCTAATGCTAATTGGTCCGCACGCCTGCTGCAGTGCGAGATGCGTGGACGATGTTATGCATTGATTGTAAGAGGATAAGTTATAAAGTATCGTAATGCATATGCATATATATGTGATGTGCTTTTTGGATTAAAATATTTCTTTGTGTTATAATTGTAAGGATCTAAAATTAAGAAGTATTTTAATCAGTTTATGGTTTTTACATACGAATTATAGAGTGATGGGTCGCGTTAAGGTCATATCAGAGGGCGAACCACAAGCTCTTAAAACAATATTATTATAACCTTATTTGACTTTTGTTTTTCTTTGACATCCGACGTCAAAACGGGACAAAAGACGAATAAGGTTATTTTAACCTTGTTTTAAGAGCTTGTGGTAGGCCCCCAGGAGATACGTGAATGGTGTTATGAAAAATAAGTAAGCTTGTTCATGTGTTTACTTTTTATTTTTTGTAAGCTATGTGGCACCTTTGAAAGTAAAAAAAGTGTATGATGTGTGATCAGTAGCGAATATTGCAGAACTCTAGAACTCTAGACTGCTTGCTGTGTGCACAATAGTCAACACGGAATGCAGAACTCGGAACTCTAGAACTCTTTTCAGTGGAATCGGCGCCTAAAGTGTCACGTTTCCGAGATATTTGGAGGTAAAGATCGCCATATAAGAATAACGACAATCATTAAAAATGAACTTATTACGTGTTTATATGCATTGAATTGTATTTAAATAATAGTACCCAGGTTGATTTAACGGATAAACGTTGAGACGTGACGCTGGTCTGGGCATTCAATTTTTTTTAACAGATAGTAAATTATCTAAGAAGTCTTTCTGCAAAGTCATTTCTTGAAGCAACCTCATAGTTTGTATTGAAATTTGTTAATACAATCACAATTTTGCGACTTTTGACATGACAGTTGCGTTTCTTTAGGAAAAAGTGTAGTCCATACAGCCAAATGAGATGAGTTTTAAATGTATTTATATTGAAATTCAACTTTGATAGGTTTTTTTTTATCCAAACTTATTTTATATGTATAAAAAACTGCAATTATACATTTTACAAGAAAAATCGTAGGTTCAAACGGTTCAAAAACCAACTCAGCGCACCCCCACTCTTTGTAGTCTTGTGGTCACTACCCCTAGAGTGTATATAAAAAGCCGGCGGCGCGGAGGGAGAGCAGGCATAGGCGACCAGCAAGCATCCCTCCCCGTACCCCCTCGCATACCCCCCTCCCCCCTACCCCACGTCCCGTCTTGGAAAGTTTTACCGATTTAACTATTTATTTGGATATTACCTCCAAATATCTCGGAAACGTGACACTTTAGGCCACCATATTGGTTAACATTTTTTGTTTGTATAAGTGTCCTCTACCCATATACATAAGTAACACCGTGCGCCGCAACATTGAAAAAAAAACTAAAATGGCGGCTGGCACGCTATGCCACAAAGGTTCTATCCTCTTTATAATTATAGGTACTAGTGCATAACAGTTTAAGTGAAATATCAAAACGTGTTAAATAAATACGCATGTTGCGTTCATGTTGCATAACACTTTCCAGAGTCACAAGTATAGGATTTCAAAATGTTTATTTACTCACATATGAAAAGTGATTCCAGCATTATTCATATCTGTATGGCTTCTACACCACTTAACAACACATGACGGCATATTTGCACAATGTAAACAACGCAAAACACAATAATAATCACAGTTCTAAGTCCCTCGCGACACGAACGCATCGACTCAATGATACCGGCGAACTGTCAGCGCGATGAGTCTCTCTTTTTTGGCAACGCCCACCGCGGTTCGGTTTGCGTGGAATGATTTTTGAGCTCGAGTTACATTTCTTTAGTTTTATATTTCAATGCTAAAAACCAATTAAGAAAAAATCATGAAATACTAGTAACTATCCTACTTACTTCTTACCAGGTAGGTACCTTCTTAATCTCAGAAGCCCGAAGCCTTTTATCAATGTGCTCCTGTAAATAGTAATAAAACTGCCTCCACATAAAACAAATACAGTTCAGGCTCAAATTAAACCGACCTCTGTAGACCCCTCTCAAGAGTGATTCATGAATAGTGTATACCTACCCTCGCGTGTCCGCACATTTCTTACGTAGTATGCCGGGGTGGTACAGTACCTCGAGTGTAAAGTTTGCAAAGAATTAACGCAACTATGGCAGTTTTTAGTACAAGTGCTCATATAAATGGTGGGATGCTTCCCTATGATGTGGGGGGAAGGTGGAGAAACAAATCTTTTTTTTTCCTACTTCACACTTCTCGCAGAGTTGTTGGGCATCCTATCATTTTATTTGCTACATTTCGGCACTCGTTGTCTTTTATTATATTTAAGATATTATTGTGTATTATTTTTTCTGTATGACTGTTTGTGCCATAATAAAATAAATTAACAAAAAAAAAACTCAAACGCTATCAAATAATAATCATTTATTTAAAAGCACACAGTTTGCAAGTTACATAATATAGTAGAATACCACATAAACTCAACGCTGAAAATATCAGTGGACTCCAAACTAGCAATCTAAATGGCAATCGAAATATCTTGGAGACCCCATCGTGCAGAGTTTGACAAAAAAAGTTGTATTATTAGCACATAAGCGCCTTTGCACATTATCAGACACGACCGTTCGACTATTTCTTATTCTTATTATGACTCTACGAGAATTTCTTGTCTGGTTCATCGTACACGTTCATGCAAGACGTCTTGGTTGTCTGTAACCATATTTCACGGACGGACAATACACGCGTACCAAATGGACAGACGACAGAGTTTACAGTGATTGACTTGTACCATAGACATAGAAAACGGCCGTAGTTGTAGGCATTATTGGATACATCCATTAAATATGACAAGAATCAATGAGACTATAGAGCTTAAATTAAATGTGTGTTAAATCTACAATATGTTAATTTTTATTTTACTCATGTAACATTAAATGTTTGATAAAAGTTTAATTAACGTAAAAAATAAAAATTACTATTCATTTTATTCAAACAACATTAATCCAATTCTTAACTTTACAAAAATAACATAACTGGGTTACATGAAAAATAAAACAGTAATAAAATTAATAAAAATTATTGTATTAAAATTAAAATTGAGCTGATTTAAATAAAATAAATAAATTAACATTCTAAACACGAAATAAAAGCGTGAACACTATAGTTGTTTTGGCTGACGCAGCTACGACGAATGTGCACGCGCGAAATAGTTTCCATATATGAGTAGATGTCGTGTCTAAACAAGACGTCTTGTATAGGCGCGACGTCGAGTATGCAGCCGACGACGACGCGTGTCTGATCAGACATAAGAAAAAAAATCTTCTGATGTGCACGGTCTCATATAAGAACCAGCGCGACTGAATGTCTTATAAGACATGTCTGATCAGACACAAGAAATTTTCTTATAATGTGCAAAGGCGCTAACAGTAAACGCATAGGCACAACTCGCAACGACCGGATAGCCTCAGTGAAGCTCACGTTAAAATGTTGACACGTCGTCGTTGTGCATGGCATGCAGGGCATTGGGTAGACAGCATGAGAAAGGAGGTTAAAGCGAGGAATCCCTCAAGGCAAGTGGAGGTAGGTGTGGGAGTCGGTCGGGTCCCGTCCGGCGTTCGTCGGCGGGTGCGGGTTCCGCGCAGTGTGCGCTCTCCGCTCGAGTTGCGGCAGTGTCCCCATGCTGCTCGCCGCCGCTCCACCACCGCGCCGCGCCGCGCGACCGTGAGCGACAAATACGTATCGCGAGTGAACTGTCTCGCAACCAGTACTTCGTTTAATTTCAAGTTTATGTGAGTTATGTGGATACAATGACGCGTTTCCCTCCCCGAAGTTTTTAACTGCATTGTAAGTTACAACTACCTATATTGCATTTTTTTATTAATAGTTTTAATTTAATTTACTGGTGAGTTTTAATAATGTTTAGGTAATTCTGGAACATTATGTATACGTTCTAAATAGTAAAATGAAATTTAATACATTATTTTTTCATTCAAATAGGTCTTCACAGGCACTTATAAATAGTCAGTCTAATACTCTAATGGACGGTTCGGACGGATGCTTTTGCTGCGAAGAGCTGGCAATAAACTCGGTACTTAAATTATGGCTCGTCGAGAAGGCGTTCTATAATGTCCAGGAATTTATTTTCTGTTTATATTTGTATTACATGTTTTCTTATTTGTATTGAAATTAATGTATTATATTTTTTGTATTAATTCAATTAAAAAAAACCAAATCATTAAGTTTGGGTAATTTTATAAAAAGTTTTCATTAAGACCATGTCAATCAATTAATATTTTTATAACGCAAAAAGTACCTCATGATCGAACTGCCTAATATATACATATCTGAGTTACTCATGTACAAGACCGCCGATGTTCTGTCCGCTCCCGGGACGGCTGTTGTCCGAGACTGGCTCGAGGTCTCTCCGGGATATAATCATTACTGTAAACATTAATTAGTCACTTCTGCCGCAGACGCGGGAGATAAGCGTTATCATTGAACGTGAGCTAGTTATTTTATTAGTGTACTTATACTTTATAATACACGTGAGAGTAAATCGCAACGCTACCCTCGCCTTGTGAATAATTCAAGGCTCACTCTTACCTGTACGCATACAGAGGCATACAGACACGTGCGTGTATAAACGTACCTGCGTATATAAACGTGTCTCGCGGTCTCTAACTGCCGACCCTTACAGTAAATCTAGTCCGCAACGAGCGTCCGACAATATTCCAGAATTATACACCAAAAATATTTTCAGTCATATGACATATTTATCACTGGCAGAATATACCTTAATAAACAGTTTTTTTTTAAATAAACATACTAACAAGACGACAAACTAGCTGTTAGTATAACTTCATTTAATTACTGTGTTCAATAAAACTTGTGGTTTGAAAGACCGAGTATAATGAGATAACGTGTTTGATAAACTTTTGTAATTCCGTAGCTCACTCGTAGCATTGTAGCTGCTACGAGTAAGAGTATTATAATAGTACGGAGTGTCTACGAGTGATAGTATAGTACGGAGTGTCTACGTTCGCATACAGTGACAATCATTATTTGTGTGGGAAGAAGTATGTAAACCATAGTTTTGATGTGGTCTAGCTAAACCAAGAGATGAGAACATAGATAATTTGACGTATAATAAAATATTACATTTTGTAAAGTGTATTGTTATCAATCCAATATTGTAATGATAGTGTGAAAATAAAATAAAATTTGGGCCTTTTCCGAAAGTGCCGGCTAGAAGAAAATACAGACTCAGCGATGCGCGCGTGATACCCCTGGTGTTACAAGTATCCATAGGCTACGGTAATCGCTTATCTGATGGTAAGCAATAGTAAGCGAAGTGGGCCTTATGCTTGTTTGCTACCTAAGTAGCTTATAAATGAGCAGTTACTTTGGACCACCCAACGACAAAGTGACAAGTCTAAATTTTTGGTGTGATCTGCTTACAGACACAACAATATCTAGTAATATTTTGTGTCTTGTTGTCACTTTCAGAACACACCAAATGTTTAAAAATGACAATGTTTCAAACCCTTTTAACAAGTCACAGAATGACGCTATAACTTTCATGTTATAACAATAAATTGTTCAAAATGACCGGATCTAACAATTCTTAGCAACATTTTCTTTTGGCCGACTTTCAGAAAACGCCCAAATTTGTATGTTGGCTGATTGTTCTCCTTTGTTACAAGCTTTTTAGTAACTTGCAATGTATCGGATCAAATCTTGCAAGTCGAAGTTCACCCACTTCCAGTGGTCGGATTGACTTAATATTTGGTATACATTAGTATATTGAAAGACAATCCAAGTACAGTCATTAAAAAGTACAGTTACGAAAAAAAGCATGTATTGAAAATGAAATTATTAACAACAACTGAATCGGATATTTCAGAAACCCCAAAGTAATTTTTCCAGGAGAAGCAAAAAACTGTTTAGATACATAAAATTGTTCTGAACTACCTTTCTTACGTAGTATGCCGGGGTGGTACAGTACCTCGAGTGTAAAGTTTGCAAAGAATTAACGCAACTATGGCAGTTTTTAGTACAAGTGCTCATATAAATGGTGGGATGCTTCCCTATGATGTGGGGGGAAGGTGGAGAAACAAATCTTTTTTTTTCCTACTTCACACTTCTCGCAGAGTTGTTGGGCATCCTATCATTTTATTTGCTACATTTCGGCACTCGTTGTCTTTTATTATATTTAAGATATTATTGTGTATTATTTTTTCTGTATGACTGTTTGTGCCATAATAAAATAAATTAACAAAAAAAAAACTCAAACGCTATCAAATAATAATCATTTATTTAAAAGCACACAGTTTGCAAGTTACATAATATAGTAGAATACCACATAAACTCAACGCTGAAAATATCAGTGGACTCCAAACTAGCAATCTAAATGGCAATCGAAATATCTTGGAGACCCCATCGTGCAGAGTTTGACAAAAAAAGTTGTATTATTAGCACATAAGCGCCTTTGCACATTATCAGACACGACCGTTCGACTATTTCTTATTCTTATTATGACTCTACGAGAATTTCTTGTCTGGTTCATCGTACACGTTCATGCAAGACGTCTTGGTTGTCTGTAACCATATTTCACGGACGGACAATACACGCGTACCAAATGGACAGACGACAGAGTTTACAGTGATTGACTTGTACCATAGACATAGAAAACGGCCGTAGTTGTAGGCATTATTGGATACATCCATTAAATATGACAAGAATCAATGAGACTATAGAGCTTAAATTAAATGTGTGTTAAATCTACAATATGTTAATTTTTATTTTACTCATGTAACATTAAATGTTTGATAAAAGTTTAATTAACGTAAAAAATAAAAATTACTATTCATTTTATTCAAACAACATTAATCCAATTCTTAACTTTACAAAAATAACATAACTGGGTTACATGAAAAATAAAACAGTAATAAAATTAATAAAAATTATTGTATTAAAATTAAAATTGAGCTGATTTAAATAAAATAAATAAATTAACATTCTAAACACGAAATAAAAGCGTGAACACTATAGTTGTTTTGGCTGACGCAGCTACGACGAATGTGCACGCGCGAAATAGTTTCCATATATGAGTAGATGTCGTGTCTAAACAAGACGTCTTGTGTAGGCGCGACGTCGAGTATGCAGCCGACGACGACGCGTGTCTGATCAGACATAAGAAAAAAAATCTTCTGATGTGCACGGTCTCATATAAGAACCAGCGCGACTGAATGTCTTATAAGACATGTCTGATCAGACACAAGAAATTTTCTTATAATGTGCAAAGGCGCTAACAGTAAACGCATAGGCACAACTCGCAACGACCGGATAGCCTCAGTGAAGCTCACGTTAAAATGTTGACACGTCGTCGTTGTGCATGGCATGCAGGGCATTGGGTAGACAGCATGAGAAAGGAGGTTAAAGCGAGGAATCCCTCAAGGCAAGTGGAGGTAGGTGTGGGAGTCGGTCGGGTCCCGTCCGGCGTTCGTCGGCGGGTGCGGGTTCCGCGCAGTGTGCGCTCTCCGCTCGAGTTGCGGCAGTGTCCCCATGCTGCTCGCCGCCGCTCCACCACCGCGCCGCGCCGCGCGACCGTGAGCGACAAATACGTATCGCGAGTGAACTGTCTCGCAACCAGTACTTCGTTTAATTTCAAGTTTATGTGAGTTATGTGGATACAATGACGCGTTTCCCTCCCCGAAGTTTTTAACTGCATTGTAAGTTACAACTACCTATATTGCATTTTTTTATTAATAGTTTTAATTTAATTTACTGGTGAGTTTTAATAATGTTTAGGTAATTCTGGAACATTATGTATACGTTCTAAATAGTAAAATGAAATTTAATACATTATTTTTTCATTCAAATAGGTCTTCACAGGCACTTATAAATAGTCAGTCTAATACTCT
>OX596252.1:480692-502651 GCA_951394255.1 Polyploca ridens
GCAGGCACTTATGAAAAGTCTGACTCTAATACTCTAATACCGGTTCGGAAGGTTGCATTTGCTGAGAAGAGCCGGCAATAAACTCAGCAATTACTCTTTTCAAAACAAGCTTAGATTCATTACATAATATTTACATTCTAATCGCACTGACAACATTTGCGTGCCCCGGCGCGGCCGCAAAACTACAAAGTAGACTGAATCTATATTTAATAAGTAAATAAATAAATGGCAAACTTAAGCAGACCAACCCCCACAAGCAGCACCTGTTCACAAGTATGACGCGTGTGGCAGCCATCGCCCTCCTCGCCATATTGGAGGGAAGTGAGCGACCCGTCACACGACGCCGCCGCAAGCAAAGGCCTTAAAGTGAGCATGACTTACTTAAGTCTGGCTTAGAAATAAAAAATAAACTAAAGGGAAACTACTAAACACGCAATTTGTTATCACTGTGACTATTGACAAGTTTATACTAAATATCATTTAGGTATATGTATAGAAAATATAACAATTAAGGAGACAGACATAATCTATTGAAGAATTTAGAAATAAATGAAAAACATTAAATTGAATTAATTACTATAAGTAATAATCTGTAAATTAAACAAAAAATAAAAAAAAAGATAACTTATAATAATAATAGCATACTTAGAATTAAAATGGACCTTGAACTAGCTGCTAAGTGAAGCAGGTGCAGAGAGAAGCTACTTCCATACATCCTTGTCGTCAATATAATGAGACACTTTATAATAGGCCCTACTCAACAACCGCTTTTTGATATGTTCCTTAAATTTAAAAAAGGACATACTGGTCACGCTATGAGGAATTTTATTGTAAAATTGGATACAATTCCCAAGAAAGGACTTATTTACTTTAGCTAATCTAAATCTAGGCACAGTTATTTTGTCTTTGTTTCTAGTGTTTCTATCGTGATAATCACTATTGACTGGAAACAAATTAATGTTTTTACGAACATACATAATATTTTCAAAAATGTACTGAGAGGGCAAAGTTAATATATTAATTTCCGGAAATACCTTTCGCAGAGATTCGCGAGACCCCAAACAGTAGATGGCGCGAATTGCTCTTTTTTGCAATACAAAAATTGATTCCAAGTCTGCGGCAGAACCCCACAGCAAAATACCGTAAGACATAAGGCTATGAAAATATGCAAAATAAATTAATCTGGCTGTATTAATGTCCGTCAGTTGCCTTATTTTGCTGACTGCAAAAGCAGCGGAGCTCAGTTTACCACCTAAGGCTTCCAGGTGAGCACCCCACTGCAATCTACAGTCTATGGTCAGACCAAGAAAAACAGTCTTATCTACTACATTAAGTTTAGTACCGTCCACAATAACATTGGTATCAACTATTGGTACGTTTGGTAATGAAAATCTTATACATTTAGTTTTTTTAGAATTTAGCATTAGATTGTTGGCAGCAAACCATTGAGACACAGTTTCCAGAGCGTGGTTAACTTTTAAAAGGTCTTTGTCTTTTCTATCTACTTTAAATATCAGAGACGTATCATCTGCAAACAAAACGACATCTGATAGTTCTTTCACCATGTAAGGTAGGTCATTTATATAAACTAGAAACAGAAATGGGCCTAAAATCGAGCCTTGAGGTACGCCTAATTTGACTAAGGAGCCCGATGACACACTACCATTGATTCCTACTTTTTGTTGGCGCCCTGAAAGATAGGAAACCACAAGATCGAGGGCCACTCCGCGAATTCCATATAACTTAAGTTTAAGAGCTAGCGTTTGGTGATCTACGCAATCAAATGCCTTGGAGAGATCACAAAAGATACCAATAGCATCGTGTGAGCACTCCCAGGCCTGAAAAATATGCTTAATAAGTTTAGCTCCCGCATCCGTAGTGGACTTACCTCTTGTAAAACCGAACTGATCATCATGGAGTATCTTGTGGTTATTAAAATGCCTTAACATTTGGTTTAGCACAATCTTTTCAAAAATCTTGCTTAATGCAGGAAGTACTGAAACAGGTCTATAATCTGAGGGATTGTTTTTACATCCCGATTTAAAGATTGGAACAATTTTGCTGTATTTCATTAAGTCAGGAAAGTTGCCCTGTTCGAGACATTGGTTAAAAATTAGGGCTAAAATAGGGGCAATATTGAAAATAATTGACTGTATAACCTTAACTGACAAACCCCATAAGTCTTCTGTATTTTTCATATTTAGTGACTTAAAAGCCGTGATAATGTCATAGTCATTAACCTGGGTGAATGCGAAGTCTGGAATATTTTGTTGAAAATTATTCTGTAAAATCGATTCTGCTAACGTGGAAGACGAAGCAAGATTTTTAGTAGCCTCCATAGGTATATTTGAGAAAAAAGTTTCAAAAGCAGATGCTACTTCTAATTTACCTGAGATTAATGTATCATTAATTTTAAGAGAAAAAGTATTATCTTTGATTTTATTCTTACCAGTCTCTGTATTAATAATCTGCCACACTGTTTTAATTTTATTATTAGAACTATTTACCCTATTGCCTATGTAGATGGCCTTTGCTCGAATACAAACCTGTTTAAATATCTTGGAATAGTTTCTAACATATATATGAAAGTTTTCATTACTATTGTAAGATCTCTGATGGTAAAGATCATACATGTTATCCCTACTCTTCCTGATTCCTTTAGTTGCCCAGTTACAGAATTGAAGTTTATTATTATTTACCTTCTTAGTTTTGATTGGACAAGATACATTAAATTCGTTGCAAATATCTTTAAATATTTTTTCATAGTTTACATTTGGATCATCAGAAGTATATGTAGTGTTACTAATTTTATAATCCATATTGACGCTGAAATTATTTAATCTTGTTTTATTAACTGACCTAAATGTTTTCGTTACGGATGAACTAAGTTTTTTACACGGAAACTTTACTAATTGGGCCAAATGATCCGAACGGACGCCACTTATTATTGACTTCTCTAAAACGTTACTGTTGGTTATTATGTTATCAATACAAGAGGAAGTAGTAGCCGTCACTCTCGTGGGCTCATTAAATAGATGAGACATATTAAATGATTTAAATAACGTAATAAAATTATTTCTATCTAATGAGGGTATTAGGATGTCAATATTAAAGTCACCACAAATAATTACTGACTTATTACATTTTGATAATTTACTAAGTATTTGTTCCATTATGGAACAAAACAAAGTAAAATTTGACGCAGGAGGTCTATACACACATAAAATAATGGAGCTTTCAATCTCTGCACATGCCACCTCGCATACGCGTTCCACAGAATGACAAGTAATATCAGTACGATTCTTATATTTAATATTACTATTTAGCAAAATGAGGGTGCCGCCACCCTGAGCAGTCACTCTATTGTACGCACTGGCAACAGTAAAGTTATTTACATTAAAAAGCATTCTGTCTGGTTTTAGCCACGTTTCTGTAAAACATAATATATCGATTCTGATTTCATCACATAATAATTCAACGTCAAGTATTTTGCCAGAGAAGCGATTAATATTCTGATGTAGTAAAGTAATGCCATGAGTATGCTTCTCTGTTGTCGGAGTTACAAGTTTAAACAACTAATCACAGTATTATTAGTACTACTAGACAATACCGTTTTGTCACTAAGGCTACATTTAGTTATATTAGCTATAACCGTGTTAATATTGTAAGCTATCAGTGTAGCAATCAAGTTTTTACATTTTTTGGGCATAAACAATGAGTCCCCAGTAAATTTTAGTCCACTAACAAATTTATTAGTGTCGAAATAAGAAAAAACGTCACTATGACGACATGTCAAACTATATATAAAATTGTTCAAAAACAATATATACCTATTTTGTTTATCCGTATAGTTGACGGAGTATGGCAAAGCACATAGAAAAACATTCATCGCCTTTAGTTTGAGGAATGTTTCAAAACTATTAATTAATTCTTTGAATTTCACGTTCAAACCATTTCCTATAAGTATCACAACAGTGGTTTGTTTGTCAAACTTAGTACTTACAATTTTATTCATTATATCTGTATAGGAAGCTCCCGGCATACAATAATTAATAACTGGCTGATCCACACGATTATTTAAAATTGGTCCAAAATTGACCCCAATTTGGTCAGAAAAAACAACAGTTTTCATGATTGATGCCTCAGAGCTCCCCATAGAAATATTGACACTGACATGTGGTTCAGTGATTGGAACACCCGGAGCGCCCGGAGCACCCGGAACACTCGGAGCACTCGGAGCGCCCGGAGCACTCGGAGCGTCCAGAGCACTCGGAGCACACGGAGCGCCCGGAGCACTCGGAACGCCCGGAGCACTCGGAACGCCCGGAGCACCCAGAGCGCCCGGAGCACTCGGAGCACCCGGAACACTCGGAGCACTCGGAGCGTCCAGAGCACTCGGAGCGCCAGGAGCACACGGAGCGTCCGGAGCACTCGGAACGCCCGGAGCACTCGGAGCGCCCGGAGCACTCGGAGCACCCGGAACACTCGGAGCACTCGGAACGCCCGGAGCACTCGGAACGCCCGGAGCACCCAGAGCGCCCGGAGCACTCGGAGCACCCGGAACACCAGGAGCACACGGAGCGTCCGGAGCACTCGGAACGCCCGGAGCACTCGGAGCACTCGGAGCGCCCGGAGCACTCGGAGCACCCGGAGCACTCGGAGCGTCCAGAGCACTCGGAGCGCCAGGAGCACACGGAGCGTCCGGAGCACTCGGAACGCGCGGAGCACTCGGAGCACTCGGAGCGCCCGGATCACTCGGAGCGCCCGGAGAAGAGAGATCAACGCATGGTAATGGATTAGTAACATGACAATGACATATCTTTTTCAATGTTAGGGAATCAAACCGTTCTTCATGATTTTTGCACATGTCCACCAGTTTTGTGACTGCAACTATGTGCTCGCTGATCTCTTTCTTAGCACTGTTATATCTGCATGCTAAACCATTAATTAAATCCTCTTTGTGCTTCAGATCTGTTTGTAACTGCAGCATGTCAGTGTCATATAATAACCTCATATTTTGCAAACTGCTATTACATGTTTTTAATTGAGTAATTAGTCCTATACGTTCTTTCCTAAGTTTTATATTTTTACAGAAACTTTCTTTACATTTTATGAGTTTCCTGGTTTTGGTAATGAATTTATTTATTTTAATGTACTTTTTAATTCTATTATGACTATTCATTAAAATCGGTTCATTAGTGGTTGATACATCATTTGTCAAATCAATGGTCTCAATAAGCCTAGAAGTAGGTAAATGACCAGGACAACTCACAACAAGTTCATCAAATAGGCTAAGTGTGTTTTTTTCCTGATGACAACTTTTCTCAAGTTCATACTTAGTTATAATGCCATTGGCCCGGCTCAAGCTGAGTTTAAGTTCAGAAATGCGAGTCAAGGCCATTTCATGATTGTCACTACACTCTTGGAACTGTAACAATAGCTCCTGCAATTTGTTTTGGCGATCATTAGCCTCCGTACAATGTTGGTGAAGTTCAGCCATTTCACTTTTCAACTGACTATTTTTGTCTATGATTTTCTTAATTTCCTCCTCACTTTCCTCTCGCTCCTGCAGCAACTTAGTGCAGTCATCCTGGGAGACCTTGAGTTCTTGCAAGGTCTTCTTAAGTTTTTCCTCCATGTCACGAGCGGTAGCTCTGCGAGTCGTCATTTTAATTGAAGTAGACCTGGAATACACACAGGACGGTTTAAGCAAGTGGGAAGATAAGGATTAATATTTGAGAACCTACACCACAGCCTATACAGTAAACTGAGTTGTAATTAAGAGAATTATTCACAAATAATACAAGATGAGGTACTACTAAGGATTGTGTAAATATTTAATTATTAGTATTACTTATGTTTTTGTGAACTGTTGGTATATCTATATAATAAATTATAATGTTTAATTTAGTGTTTCTCTTACAAGATTACTGTAATAAGTACTACTTGGGATTGGGTGTCTAATGGAATGCCATAAAGTGTTAAACATTAAAATGCAAAGTTGAAAGTGAGGGGATTGCCAAAATATTGAGTTTATATATCATCAAGGTTACTGCAGTGTTCAGTATGTTAAGTTTTTAACTCTTAACACAATTTGGCAGACAAAATAAGTTGTGAAAATCCCTGCTGGTGCATTTGCATCTGTATGATATATGTAACTCAAATTGACAAGGAATCATAAAGATATGATTCCGGTTCAAAAGATTTTGCTACTATTGATATTATAAGTATAAAATAAGACTTATTATCACAATACTCCCCAGGTTTATTGTTGGTTTTCAAATTCCTTCCGTTGGCTGTCACTTCGCCGGTGAATATCACAGCTGATTTTCGTTATTTTTCGTAAAAACACTTTATGTTTTTATTTTCCAGGAACATTAATCATAAATACTATTTAATTACAATGAAATATAATGTATTTTACTAGAATTAGAATTATAAATTAATTAAAATACAGGAGACAAACTTTTGACAAGTTCACTACAGTGTACTTAGTCATAAACAGCACATAGTCTAAAAGCTTGTTGTTTCATCCAACGTAATGTTTGAATGCGAAAAAAGAGAGACAGCTTCAGAGCCGTCGGTTATCAGTCGGTAAATTCCGCTGATCACTCGCGGCCGCTTCGCTAGGTCGTCATTCATGATTTCGCATATCATAAAACTTGTTCCAGGCGTATACTTTTTGTGAAAAAATCTTATAAGTTTGTGAAGAAAAGTTAGTTATTTAGAATCTCCAATACATTTGCAAGCCTGATATCTAAATGTTATCTTTACTTTTAAAATTTATAGGTACATTAGATATGGCCAAAGTTCAGGTAAAATTTGAGCAAAAGCGCTGTTTTTCGGAGGCTTTTACTGAATTTGTTTCACACTTTTTTTTAATTTCGCCTAGATACACGGCTAGATATAGTGCACAAGATACTAATTTGTTCAAAAATTTTAGCGAAAAATGTTTAACAACGCCATAATAAGTACAGAGGCTTTGTATGAAAAGTATGGCGAATTGAGTGCTCTTAATCAGTTTTTACAAGCAGGATTTATACTTTGAAGTTGACTTTTCTAGCTTGCTTGCTTACTCAAGATAGTTTGTATATTGCTAGGGGCAGTTATCGACAGCACCACAGATTACATCTAAATAGATGACGCGAGTGTATGTACTTCGCGTGTAAAAATCTGTGCAATAAGGGAGAGCAATGCTCTTCTTTTGAAACTGTTTCGCGCGGACAGGGAATTCGCATAAGGCTGCATGTCCACCAGAGATGTGTAGCGAGGGATGTGTTTAGCTGACAAATAGGATCGCTTAATTTTCACGTAAAAATCGAATGCCAACCTAACTAAATCAATCTTGTGACATTATGGTAGGTACAAAAAAAGTGACACGCTTGGTTTTAATACGTATGGAGGGCCTTGCGTTATCTATTTAGATTTATGTCTGTGGACAGCAATCACAAGCAATTCCGGCCATGAAACAAATCCTACTGTCCCCACTATATCATAATTTTATGGTACTATAAAGTTTCTGATTTTGTAGATGACAAGAATGCATTTGAATGAATTGTTCGCTTCGCAGGCTATTGTTATATATATTTTGTAATTGTAATACTTCTATTTACATATTTAAAAAAAAAAAAACACTTGCTGAGTTTCTTGCCGGAGTCTTCTCAGTTCAAGTTGTATTTGGAACCGGTGTAGAGCCATTTGTTAACGTTCATATGTGCCTTATCAGGGCCTAAATTGAATAAATGCTTTTTGAATTTTGAATTGAATTTGAATTTTGAATTTTATGAACAGTTGATGATGATACCATAGATTTGCGTAGACGTTTAGAGTGAGGTAGCTCTGTGGCTTGGTAATTCCGTGAGTAAATAAATGAATACGATAAAAAAATACAAAACACTGTGCTTCAACAAAACAATGTGTATTCTGGTTCGCAAGTCAGAAATAATATCCCGCTCGGCTCCCGCGAGTGATACATAAATGATGAAGCATTCAGGAACGTGTTAACATTGTGATTGTGTTATGCTTGCGAGAATTATATTACGTACCTGCTGTTGAATATCATACTGTATTTGTCAAATAATTGTATTGGTATGTTGTACCTGTATTAGAAAACGGGCCAGCTGGCGCGGTTGGTTAAGACTCTGGTTAAGATTCGGTCGTGGGTTCGATTCCCACACAGGACATACATTTGTGTGTATGAACATGTCTGTATGTCCTGAGTCTGGGTGTAATTATGTATATTAAGTAAGTATTTATGAACAAAAAGTAGTATATGTATTATATCAGTTATCTGGTGTCCATAGTAGCTCTGCTTGGTTTGGGATCAGATGACCGTGTGTGAGGAATGTCCCAGGATATATATTTATTTAGTTTATTTTTATCACACCATCATTTATGACTGTAATCAAATTAATGTCCAGATAACGGTGTAGAAGGTTACTTCAGAAAAATAGGTATAAAATAAATTCTAAACCCTTTAGCCGGCTATTATTTCATTGGTACGAGTCGGTACATCATTAAAAGTTTCACAGCGCGCGTCGCGACTATACTGAATACTATATATAGTTATTTGAAACTCGTGGTCTGGCACACGATTCTATTAAAATTGTGTTTCAAAATTTTATTGTTGCTTTTTATAATATTTCGTGCCATTTGTAGAGGCCACTCCAATTGCAATTTCTGGAGCGCTGGTGCCACGGTTCCACCAATCGTATTCGTAAATAACGCGTATTTTTAATTGCACCTCTGTTTAAAAATAACGCAATATTAAGACTCTCCTCTAATATACTTATTACACCTATAATTTAATTACTGCATATCAGAAAAATTACTGTTGTACAATTAAACTATACCTATTCATCAAAACATCTTCTCAGTAGAAGGCAGAGTTCCGTACCGGTGGTAAGTTCAGTAAATGTGACCTTCATAAGTGCCCTTTTGGGGCCTAAATTGAATAAATGGCTTTGACTTTGACATGTTCTATCATCCAGAACCGACTCGGGGCACTCCAAATACAGTTGGTTAGGTTAGAACTGTGACAATATCATTATAGATGATCATTCAGTTCAAACAGTTTTGCATAAACCATAAAACTGATACATACTTTGATTTACTGTGCGTATTTAGTGTGCGTATTTAGTGTGCAATTCAGTATTTTTGGTTCTAGTTTTGATTTGTTGTGTTGGAATAGAGATAATTTATAGTTAGTTCATTATTGTGAACAGAACGATGTCAAAGAAAAATCAAATGGCGTGAAAACAAATTAATCACTAAATTACAAACACAAATACATAAGCCTAAATATGAAATAAATTTGAATTTAGAATTCCTAACCAAACGCCAGATATTTGAGATCAAAGTGGCCAATTCGAAAAATCCCCAATTTCATTTGTTAGGTCTTAATATTAAGGTTAAACTGATGATGATGATGATGATGAGGTGCGGGCTCAACGGAGCTTCCTTCCGCGGATGCTCAGACTGTGGAATAAGCTCCCTGCCGTGGTTTTCCCAATGGAGTACAGCATGGGGTTCTTCTAAAAGGGTGTGAAGAGATTTCTGCAGGGTCGGCAACACGCGAGTGATACCCCTGGTGTTGCAAGTGTCCATAGGCTACGGTAACCGCTTACCATCAGGCGGGCCGTATGCTTGTTTACCACCCTAGTGGTATAAAAAAAATGTTTAATATTAAGACCGATATTATATTTCCGCCTCGGTACTGATGTACCGCGGCGGAAATTCCGAGTTTTTTTTTACCTTCGCAGAACTATATGGATAGATATTTCAGTGATTAGCGACCGTAGTTGTAGATTGAGCATATTGTAGAATTGATACTTTTTGTTTAAGATTATATATTTTTGTATATTTCCCAAAATAGTCAGTTTTACGGTTTTTATAGAAATCGTGAGAAACGTTCAAATATGGCTCATATTATACAAAAAACATTCATAACACAATGTGCCAAATAAACTTTTACTGTCGCTAACCACTGAAACATCTATTCATATTATTCTACGAAGGAACAAATTACTATTGATAAAAAAATGTTATTATTCGCTAGATGATTTTATTTTCAGACAGATTTCTTGAAATGTAGCGGTGCATCTAAGTAATTATTATTATACAGGTCGTTGTTTTGGTCAGCGACGAGCGACTCAGGGTCGATAATACAAACGATACTGGTGCTAAAAAAAATATAAAAAAAATACTTAATTTTTTTTAATAATTAAAATTAAAAAATAAAATTTTTGAAAATCATGTAATTAGCTAAAGTGTAGACATAATACTCAACGGGAGTGCGAGGGAGTAAAGGGGTGGGGCGATGGCGGCTTGGGCCTAGCTCTAGTCTATACACGTGCCGAGTAACCATACTTTGCGGTAATTTTATTTCAAATTGAATAAGGTATTTCTCAACGCATTTACAGTATTTAATGGAATTATGTCCATTTTTGGGGAATATATATTTTGTACTACCGCTCCTGGGTCGCTTGTCGCCGACCAAAACAACACCCTGTATTGTATTACCTTAGGTTATTTATCTGTATGATTGTATTGCAATGCCCTAGATGAGGCCACATGTGTATACCTACCTACTTTTAACTGTGTGTGTTGTGTATATATTAATGTGATGCAATAAATTATTGTATTTGAATTTGAAGATAAAAAAAAAACTTGCAAAAATTCAAATTTCCCGCCATGGTACTGATGTTTAACCATAATTAAACCTATGTATTACTTGGATGCTGGATCTTGCACAAGGAAGTGTGCGAGCAGTAATGACATATATTTATATTGTTAGCTATTTCTTGCACTGATCACCGAGTAAGTGCTAGTTTACTACTGCGCTAATAATAAATCATTGATAACTCACACTTATACACGTGCCATATTCATGAAGGTTTGTGAATAATTTACCACTTACCAAAAATATCCAATAAATTATAATATTATATTAGGTTTAATTATATTACATTCAATTACTTATTATAAAAATTTGCAATGACATAGTTGAATTCCTATAATTAAAGTTGCAAGGAAAAGCAAATTATTACTGAAATGAACTGAAAGTAAGCTCGGAGACAAACTTTCATTTTAGTTTAAGAATCCCCCATTGTGAGAACGGGCACGACTCCCTCTGTGATTTTGCTTTTAAACCATTATAAATTAAAGCTCGGTTTATAAGTAGATTAATTCAAATTAAAAAGGCATTATGCTTTAATTTCTGGGAATGCATTCAGCTAAGCGTATGCTTACAAACAATGTATAATTAAATACAACTTGACAGTAATTTAGTTATAACTTTAATTATTATTATAGCGCGCCACCCGCTTGGAACATACGCGCAAGTGCTACAATGCGTAGCATCTGCTACGAAGGTGCTACGAGATTCGTAGCTCCCTCATCATTCACGCGTGTAGAGAGTTTCAATTATCTGAGTTTGAATCCATCGATTTATGTCACCGTATTTTTGTGAAAATCGTTAGTTTATAATCTACCTAGTGAGATTGTAAACTCTCCGATAAATTGTGAACTGTACCATACTGCTTACAATATTACGTATTCATTTCCGATAGTTTATAATCTATCCATGACAAACCGTCATATTGCAAACGAACCTGCACTGTTTGTGAACCCTGTCGGCAAACAGGGTTCACAATCTGTCCGATTTTATCACTCGTAATATTATGAACCGTCCCTGATTGATCAGACTTGGCGGTAGAGCGTTTTGAATACTAGAATCAATATCCCACATTTTTAATTGGAAATAGTTTCACAAATAGGTATAATAAAAACACTTTACTTTCACGAGAAATTGTATTAAAACATGAAAAGTATAACTCAGGTTATGTTTGGCTACTAACAGTTATTTTTCACAGAAACTTGACTATTTATTTAAATCCTAGTTTAATTTCACGAATAATTGTAACATTATGATAACGTTCACTTATTTTAAACACAAAATCTATTAAGAACACAAAAAAAAACGTTTGTTTACGTTCGATGATAATAAATGACAGCTAGGTAAATATGGCGGCGCGGGACACATGACGTTCAACCAATCAGCGCGCAAAGAGCATTCCGTCGGGTTCTGGTATGATGCCAGTTCACAATATAACGGTTTGTTGCGGATAGAACTATCGGAAATGAATACGTTATATTGTAATAAGCAGTATGGTACAGTACACAATATATCGGGGAGTTTATAATCTCTCTAGGTAGATTATAAACTAATGGTTTTCACAAAAATACGGTGACATTTATAGTGACGACGCCAAAGAAAAATCTTAAAGGTTAGTTCCGTTAAACATTAAGTCAAGCTCAAAGTGTTAACTTCTTATTTAATACAACGAATTTAAATGGAACTAAGATAAATTGACACCATTCTGCAGCGCCTGCCGTGAGTTCACTTCTGCCTGTCTAGTCGCAGACTGCACGTCCCCGACAACACTAATTAGACACGTCCCGCGAGCAGATACGGTCGCGATTTTGTTTCGTCTATTCTTAGAGGGAATGCGGCACTTTCATTTAGTTTTTCTACTTACGAGCTGGCAGATTGTTAGGTGAGTCCGTTTGCACTTCTGTACAAGTGATGGTATAGGGTCAGTAATATCAAATTCTGTTGCGAAGATCGTTCATATATTTGGAAAAAATCCTAACTAATATATATCAAATTGTTTGTTACGCTTTCACGCCTTACCTACTCAACGGATCATCATAAAATTTGGCATGCAGATAGCCTATGGTATGGAGAAGGACATAGGCTACTTTTTATCCCGGGAATGCGGATGAAACCGCTCGTATTGAATAAATGTAGCCTTGCTGAGTTTCTTGCCAGATTCTTCTCGGTTGAAGGCAGAGTTTCAAACCGGTGGTAACCTCAGTAAATGTGACTTTCATAAGTGCCCTTTTGGGGCTAAATTGAATAAATGCATTTGTCTTTATTGCGTTGTGGCGTGCACAATGCGTATGCTCGGAATATCTCTACGTGACAGGGTCCGAAATGAGGACATTCGTAGTAGAACGAAAACGACCGACATAGCTCGTAGAGTTAGTAAGCTGAAGTGGCAAGGGGCAGGCCACATCGCTCGAAGAGCTGATAACCGCTGGGGAAGAAAGGTTCTCGAGTGGCGACCACGTACTGGAAAGCGCCGAGCGGGACGACCTCCCACCAGGTGGACCGACGACCTGGTCAGAGTCGCTGGGCACCGCTGGATGCAAGCGGCCCAGAACCGTTCGAAGTGGAAATCAATGGGGGAGGCCTATGTTCAGCAGTGGACATCGAATGGGCTGATATGATGATGATGATGATGATTTGTCTTTGACATTGAGAGCTAATTGTCTGTTAGGTTTTGTGTGTTTACTTGCCAACTCTCTTCCTCAACTCTAAAAGCTCTTGCAATATTAAACGATGCTACCTAAACATTTCTGTGATAGTCATGTTACTGTCACTGTCCCGTATGAAGCCTGTCCTGCTGCTCTGTCATCGATGGGTGCAGATAAAGTTCTCAAGCCACAGATTTACATAACCATCGCTTGCCCCTCCCGCTGCCCCCACTCTCCCTTCCCTCCGTGTCCGAACATGTATAATTAATTAACTTAGTTGTCTGCACTTCCCTGACCTCAACGTCGCACAACATTGCTTTTTCGACATGAAATCTCTCGCTCTGAAAATATATATACATTTGTACAGATAGATGTAGGACAGGTCACAGCGTAATTTCTGAAAATTCACTAGATATAATAGCAATTTTATAGTAGTTACTAGATATAATAGTTCTGTGGTATCGGGAATCGATGGGTGTAGTGTAGACAATAAAACAACGTAATGGTATAGTTTCGAAAAAGTCCCGTATGAGTACAAGAAGCGACGCAATAAACTCCTCATAGGCCCGCATAGGTTTATTATTATAATATTACTATTATAACAATAATTAGATAATCAGATAGTGTTGCCGCTTCACTAAATACTTCTACATTAATAATATGATCCAACCAATTTGAATAACACATGGAAAGGAATGATTTTCTCATGCTATACCTAATTTCATATTGAACTGGCTGTTGCCCCAAGATTCTTAATATAGGAAATCAATTTCGTAAAGTTATTACTAAGCACTTACATAAACAGAGACCATCTCTTTCGGTTCTATAGCTCAAAGTCCTTTTGGAATGTATATAACTATGCACAACATGTTTTGTATTCTGTGGCTGCTCGGTGCCGCGGGCGCGCACAGATAAGCGATGCGCTCTCGAGAAAAATAGCTTATTTTATATCTGTGCAAGTTTCCTTTTAGGAATTATGGAGCGTTCTATATCCTTATTCGCGTCCGGTCCGTGCTATTATATACCTTATAGAAGAAAACTGCTGGCTTAATAGTGTTCTTTAACTCGCTTGATATAAAGGTCAATATTTAATCACTTTTGGAGTGTTTATATCACTGCTTTATTACCTAATTAGGTAATACTCGTACATTTCATTTAGATAGATAATTGAAGTGTATGTAATCTAACCCCCTTATTCATAATAAAGTTATCAAACGTCGATTAGCTAAAATTCCGAAGTCTTTATCTGACAGGTGACATTTGGTGATCGAAAGAGTGAGACGGGGCACACTATTACACTGATTTAGTTAAAAAGCGATTATGAATAAGGGTGTTAGAGTATAAACTGTTATAATATTATAATAACTGAATATTTAGTTGTATTTTATTGCAATAAACAACTTTTGTCCACGGTGCAGTCGAGATTTAAGCCCTGATTTAAGTTTAAGCCTCTATCTGCGGACACAACAAAGTTACAACTTCAAACTGCCAAACAAATGGTGCCTGCTCCGCTGGCTCTCCGGTCTGCACTACGCCTTATAATGCTTATATAGGTATTTCCAATAAAGATAAACGGCACTTTATTTTAGACTCATTCAATTTCCTTTTTTTATTTTTTTTATTCCACTATGGTGGCAAACAAGCATATGGTCCGCCTGATGGTAAGCAGTTACCGTAGCCTATGGACGCTTGCAACACCAGGAGTATCACTCGCGCGTTGCCGACCCTGAAGAAATCTCTTCACACCCGTTTTGAAGAACCCCATGCTGTGATTTGAAATGCTTTTCATTTAAACATGTTTAAGCTAATATTGAAGGAAACTGGTTATAAAAAAAACCGTATCATAGTGTGATTGTATGCATTTATAGTTTATACTAAAGTCACCAAATAAAAATTATTATTATTATTTAAATGTAATTCTAATATTTTAAATAATAATTATGAAATATTTACCATTAATATATTACTAGCAGACCCCCGCGGTTTCACCCGCGTACGGTTTGATTTTTTTTGCACGGAACACAAAATAGGTTTCTGCCATTGCTCAGTTTAGTTACGTACATTATACTTAGTTTATTTTACTTTACCGCCCTAATGACGGAATGTATCATTTAATGTCGATTCTTAGATACTTTAAGGTCTACATTCAGAGTACGAGAGGTGAAAAGTGTATTTTCTTGTAGAGTTACATATTCAAGTTAACTATTTTTCTAAACAAACGGACTATTCTCAATAACATTAACAAAATATTAACTTGTTTGACTGCTTACAAAACCTTTTTTAACATACCAATACAAGTACCGAAAGATAAACGGATTATTATCAAATTGACGCGGTGTAGGCGTTATTCATTTATTTTACGTGATTTGTTTGTATTCTAACAGCGCTCGTGTCTTATAGAATATTCAGCCGCGGTCGACACGACATGACACGACATTACAATGGTGCTTTGTCAGTGTTGTCTATCAAGATAGATAATGAGTACAATTGTCGATTGTCGAGGTAGCAGCCGCAGACGTGGGGGCGGCGGCGTTTGCTTAATGTTTATTTTCGTTGTTGAAAATTCCATGATGAAATCGTTAACACGATCTACGGTGCTATTGGATTTGGTAAATAAATTGAAGTGGAAGAAAAGTGGAGACACGTCGAATGAACGACATGCCAGGGGTTTTTTTGATACATTAATTACGCTTATTTATACAATTTTCACTTAGCCAGGGGGGATGCAAGTGCAGAGAGAAGCTACTACGACCATATATTCTTGTCTTCCATGTAATGAGCCACCTTATAAATCGAAGGCTTTGTTAATTAAATATGAATAAAGATTTGTATATTTTCCTATAATGTAAATCCTATATAGACACTATATAGACCGATTTCAGACTCAGGCTCAGTTCAAGTCTCGAAAGATAAGCATTCAGATCAATAGAAGAAATATTTATAAGTTATAATCTTACCCCCTTATTCATAATCGCTTTTTAACTAAATCAGTGTAATAGCGTGCCCCGTCTCACTCTTTCGATCACCAAATGTCACCTGTCAGATAAAGACTTCGGAATTTTAGCTAATCAACGTTTGATAACTTTATTATGAATAAGGGGTCACTACGTAGCCGTTATAATGGTTAAGGCCCCAAGCGAGACCCGTGCAGCCTGTACTAGAGCCTTATCTTGGTGTAATGTTTGTATCTCGCCTCCATTGTATTATAATAACGACACCGATGCCGGCATGTTCTCCTCACTCAAACAGATAAGGTGCATGTAAATGTGGCCACATTTGCATAATTATAATATATTTGTACTGAGACTCTCGGGAGAATTATTTCTTAGGTAGCTTCATTAAGTTAATTTTGTTTTATAAATAACTTTTCAACAAACTTGCCCGTAAAGTGACTCTTTTTCTGAAGCGCATCGCTATAAAAAAATACCTGCGCGCCATTTTACATAAATATATGTTAACGTTTTCACTATGTGGTTGATAATTATCAGAAAATCACCTCCAAAAACGTATTTTTTCCTCGCAAGTGTGTTGTCACGTGTGCATTGATCATTACTCGGCTTTCTTATCTATCGCACTCGCCTGCGGGACGCGCGCTTAATACCTCCTCGTATGTAATAACCAACTTTGCACACTCGTATCATAATGTACTATTATGTAGTATTATTTTCCTGCAGTGGTAAGGTCGATAGAGCTCCATGAGGAAGCTCCGTGCTGGCAGAGTGCGGGGACCAGCGGTCTAGTATCAAATGACACTGCACTTTATCCCTTCCGCTGCCGAAGAGATGTTACAAGGGTCAGCAACGCGCGAGTGATACCCCTAATGTTCTAAGCATCTAGGTAATCGTTTAGTAGGTAAAAAAGCCGTAGGTACATATAGTATATACTAACAAGAGATTATAGTCCAATGCCGCAGCGCCGGTGCCTGCCGTTGATTGTCAGACAATTATAAATCTGATTTCTTTTAATTGCTAGTCATTATTGTGATACTTTTTATGACACGAAATCGTTTATGTACTCATGTTTTCAATTGAAATAATTTTTGTTAACACGCACGTATGGGTAAATTATAAAGTCTACATTATTCGTAATCGACAACGTTATTTATAATTGCGGTAAATTAAGCTAATAGTAAAGGTATTGAATAGTATTTATTGTACGGTTTAGAGCAAGCACGATAAAGCAGGTTATATCTCCGGTACATTCCGCTGAGGATTTCCACGAGCGAGCCGGACGCGATAACGTCAGCTTAGTGCGCCACACCGCGCCGCGACATGTCGCACCCGCGTCGTGTTGCTACTGGGATTATTATCATAGTAAGTGTAAATGAAGTGCTCTTGGTGTAGCATGATTAGCCGTTCTTAATCGATCGGCAAAGTTAAGCTACCACCGTCGTGGTCGGTACTTGGATGGGTGACCGCCTAGTGGTATTTCAAATCGAGCGTTTCCGTGCTTCGGAAGGCACGTAAAGCCGTTGGTCCCGGTTATCACTTAATTGTGATAGTCGAAAAGCTAGTTGGATGCCTCCTAGGCGGCTTGAAAAATTCCAACAGTAGGTTGACCACTAGCCTACCTCCACCGATCCGCAGTGGGCCTACGTGGTGGAGTATTGCCCATTCCATTTCACCCTCATTTGTGAAAGGAGGCCTGTACTCAGCAGTGGGACATTATAGGCTGATGATGATGATGATGATGAAGTGTAAATGCATTAACTGCCTTCGCAACACAGTCACTCTAAACATTGGACTATGGCTCATCAATAACCCGTGCAGAAAAACACTTGACACTTAGTTTCCAGAAAACTGGTAACAATCACGAGAGCGAGTCTAAGGAAAACAGTAAAGGGTATTAGCTAATATGTAAGTATCGTGGTGTGTGCGCGGTAAGGGTCATGGCCGGGACTAATTAAACCGATAAAGGCGGGACGTGGTCGTATTCGTGCCGCACTATTACACGGACCAACAGAACACCCCTAGTGTTCAGTTGGCCCTCGCACCACAGAGGATTATGTAGGTACATACGTTTGAATTTACCACTTGTACTACACTATTTTTCAATTGACCAGAGACAGCAAAATAATTACGCTTAACCAGCAATACTAACGCCTAAATAGTCATAACATACAGTGAAAGAGAGACAAGTCAAATAACAATCACTACTGTAGTGAACCAATCGATTCTTTCACGGACTACTTAAGGGGAGGTCTAAGCTCAAATTCACAAAAATGGGTTTCTTTGAGATTAGAGTATGACGTAACGCAATGAAATACCTAACACAATAAAATACTGTGGACAGAAGAGGGTTTTGAGAAAAATGTTAATAGGATAGAATTTTAAAAAGTGCTTTGATATTCCCAATAAAAAATTCGTAAGTTACGTCTAAAAAAATCTTTCGCGTCGAAATTTTTTTGACGAAAAATTTTTTTTATGAATATATAAGATACAGAATTATATTAGAATGTTAAACGGACACTTATTCAATTTAATGTGTATATTTTGTATAATCTAAAGAAAACCCGTAAATAACAGTCCATTTCATAGAGTCGACACATTTATGATTTACCATTTTCAACCCTATTCCAGTGAAGAACGAGCGCTGTCAAAATCGTAGTCAGTCCGCGCCTTAAATTGTATAGTAATCTGAGTGCTCGTACTGCACGGGCTGACTGAATACTAGGGGTGTTCATTTGGCCCGTGCCGTTGCTAAATGCTATCGAATTTAGTGAATACTATTTTACAGTGAACCTAGACTTAATATCAACGTACAAAGCTGGTGATTTCCTTGTACAACAGGACAACTTGTGTCGTACTAGCACAGAGCTGCAGCTCAATACCTCGTCCTTCTTAAGAATCGATTTATATACTAACTTAAGAAATCTATTCCAAAATGTAAATTTTACAGAGAATAAAATAGAGCGTTAAATAGTTTCAGTGTTAAATAGTGTAGATACGGCTAAAGACTTCCACGTCTTTCGCTTCCACTTTGAATAATTTAGCATATTCCATTATACAGGGGACGGAATCGAACTACATTTAATATCTTATTAAGTTTAAATTGGATTCAAAGCACCGTCTGACTTTATCGTGTCCGCTGCTACGCGCTACGAGTTGCTACGAACTACTACGTCGTAGCACATGGCGATGACACTTCATTTATTTTTGTCGTAGGAAAAAATAAAAGCTGAAAAAGATTTATTTATCACGGCTTAATAAATGAAAAATATGTATCATGAATAAAAAACAGAAATATCTTTAAATGCTGCATTAATATATTATTTCACTATTGTTTCTCCATTTATTTCTTATTGTAAGTAATTTATTGAGTACTTTAAGTATTGCTATTGGCCCTGATTCTGTTGGTCACAACTAAACTAATTTTAATCTCACTATGTCTTTTTCTAACAAAGAACATAAGAAAAAGATGTGAGAAATGTAGTCCTGTCAAATTAGTCCAATGCTTGTTTTCAATATAAATTTAGTCGCCATCTATCGCGGTTACGCCTAAATACACGCAAAATAAGACGGCAAAGATTAATTTGACAACTTAAAATATGTTCTATCCTTTTTCAATCATGTTCGTAAGAAAGAGATGAGATGTGACTAAAATTAGTTTAGTGCCATTTACAACAGAATCGGCACCATTGAGTTTTTAATAAATTACTAAACTGAAAAGACTTATGGCTATGTAATGTATGTATGGCTCGATATAGATATAAAGAGTGTTATATACTGATACTATTGATTTTTAATATGACGTTTTTATACAATAAAAATAGTTTAATCAAGTTCTAGAAAATGTTTGTTTTTTTTTTATTGCCTCGTTTCAATTAAGCTATCCCTCGTCACGTTGTCGAGCAAGCAAATACATAAACGCGTACAAGCACAAATTGAATCAATTCGAATTGTAGAAGATTTTAAATTACTCTTTCCTTTTACAGGAACTCCGTATAAAGTTATTCTGCTTCATTAATAAGTTGTAATAAGCAAGCTAAATTGACACTTTTCAAAGCCTACTGTCAGACCTTCTACACGTGCAGTCTGTGGGTCAGTTTTACGCGGAGCGCATACGGCGCACTGCGTGTGCAATATAATAATGCATTCAGGGTGCTGTTTGGGCTGCCACGATTTTGTAGCGCATCAGCGATGTTCGCAGAGGCGAGCACCGACTGCTTTTATGCAATCATAAGAAAACGGTGCGCGTCGCTGATGTCTCGCCTGCGTGGCAGCCCAAACAGCATCATATACGTACGCTACTCGAGCGGTGGGACTCAATGTTACAGGGGCGGTGGCTACACTTGCACGCCCCTGCCACACGCCCCTGATAATGTTGTCAGTCAAAATTGTATATTTATATAAGTTTATGTTTTTTTTTACTAACACTAATATTAAGTTTTTACTAACAACTATGGAATAATTTTTTTGTTCTGAAATAAATTCTTATTATTATTATTATTAAGAGGAAATGCTGGTGGCATTTGTTCCATATAAACTTATTTCAAATTTCTTACAGCCATCCTTTCCTCTTAAAGAGTCGACGTTTGGCGCCGCATCGGAGCGAGAGTGGTAGGCTTGCGCTCGACACATCACACGCTTGTTCGCAACAACTCGCTCGATCTGTTTTTGTGTTCCGCTTCTTAACAGTTATGTGTTCACGAAGCTACAACATAGCGATTCGCGTCATGTCGGTGCTTTACTTACATTGGTGTTTATTTTATTTGGTAATCTGCTTCTGATTACTTCATCGACCTAGGTTTTTAATGAAATCAGCTATCTAAGGAGTGTCATTAAAACCATGGTTAGATACTTATGCTTAGCGGTATGTTTCAGCAATCACACTTGAGAGTCAGTTGCTTTTGTAGGCTTTGAATAGGTCGGTAACAATCCAGGCATATTTTAAGAGCAGCTCGACTGGGGAAGTACCTCCACCTTACAGAATACCGAAGGAAAATAATTATGTTGTATTCCTGCGCGTGAGTAAGGATGCCAAAACTCAATGGGGAGAGGGGAAGGATTAGTAACGTGTGAGTGATGCTCCATGTGTTGCAAATGTTCATTCTACGGTAACCACTTTCCATCAGGTGAGCCGTGTGCATGTTAAGTCTTCGTGGTATTAAAAAAACCCTGGTATTGCTCGTGTTTACTTTATCATCATATCTGCCTACAGGTGTTGTAGTAGTACAGTAATATGGCTTACCGATGTACCAGCGCAGAAGATACATTTTCAAAGCGCGGGGAACGCTATTAGTCGGCAGCTGCCGCCATGTTAGCGCGCGCCGTGTGGAGGGGCGTGACTTGCGAGTGAGACAGAACTAACAGCTGCAGTGTATTATGAACCTTATAGTAGTGATCTAAAGTTGATTGTAAGTTTTAAGCATTATTTCTTTAATCTTCGGGGCCATACTTACTTTTCTGTGCGAACGAAGATTCACGACGCGTCATATCAGTTGGGTATTACTGTACAGGCTTACTATTTAGAAATTAAATACATATTTCATTGTAAAAATATTTAATTCTTCTTTTCATTTTATCACATTAGTTTATGTACAAGTTAGAGAGAGTTTCATAAAACGTCAGACTGTTGCATAAAAAAGTTTCACTGTACAGTAAGTTATAACATGGTCTCTAATTCAGCATTGTAAGAAT